>JMFS01018790.1:0-23626 GCA_000699545.1 Podiceps cristatus
TTTTTCAGCTCAAAGAAAATATTTCATTTTGATAACATCAAGTTGTTTTATTTTAAGTTTGACTTTTTATGCACACAAGTCCGAAGAAAAATCATAATTGTTTTCCAGAATGAAAAAGGCAAGTATTTTACATAACGACTTTATCACCAAAAAACTGCTCATTGGCATGAACACTGGGGCAGCTACCTTAGTAATCAAATTTGAGGTCAAAAACTAAAGTAAACTCATCACTACTATGAGAAGAGAGAGTTAAATACATGAACCACCTGTAGAGGTGAATAAATCTGCACAAACCCTGTCGCAAATTGTTAATTTGCTGTGTTGTTAACTGAGAAGAGTTGTCCAAACCATGGAAATTATTTTGCTTGTGGCAGAATCTCAGAATGCGACATGAGCAAGCTCTTAATCTGCCAATTTTATATCCTGACAAGTTAAAAGGAAATAAAATCAGCACCAGTCTGCTTTGCCATATATGTTCCTTTTTGGAAATATTTTCATTAGTGTACAAAGGATAGTGACTGCAGAGGGTGTTTTGTAGCTGTTGTCTGCATTGAAAAACACTTTAAAAAAACGTCCTGTAGGTCTGATTGTTATCTAATGTGATCCACCCCGAGAAGTCTAACTGTTCAGTTTGTATGTGCAGCTCCTATTTTCTCATGCATCTCCAGCCTTATTCTTCCATCTCTCCGTGGAACGTTATTTCATGCAACCGTAGGTCTCTGTATTAAAGGTAAAATGCCCTCTGATTCCCCAGTGAGGATCCTCTCCTGCATCGCAGCCATTTGTTCTAGAATAACATTCTCTACTGCTTAGCACAGATGCAGCATAAATACGCCCTCAGAAGAGAACCATTACAGCTCAGGCCCTTGATCTCAGATTCTCATTATGCAGTCCACCCTCTAATTCACTTGAGGACTTCCTTGATGTTAATTTGCACAATACTTCATTTTGTTAGCTGAATACACAGCATATCTCCTATCATTAAACAGAGGCAGATACATGAAACAAGCTTTTCTGTGGAAAGAATCTTATTTAAATAAGATTATCAACTTGGGCAAAACAAGGGCTAAGTTAACATTATGTCTGTTTCTCTATGGGAGCAAGTATCCTGCTGATCTGGGTATACGAAGACCTCACTTTGGTGTGAATTTTGGTAAGTCATAAAGTGAGACAACTTTAAGGTGTCCAACGATCTTGTATGCCCCAGAGTTTGGAAGACCATCCTCAGCATAAAAATTACAGTTTTCCAGAGTCCTAAAATACTGTTTTTTGATAAAATAACTGATGCTTATTCCAAAATTAGGAGCCTTAATGGATGGTGTTTAATGAAGGGAGAAAACTGGTCCTGTTACTCATATGCATTGGGTGCGTTCTTCAGTCACATAGCCCATCGTAAAATATTACAAAACCTTCACAGTCTACTTCCAAAGCCAAAAGATATATATATAAGATACGGACTAAGATACAGACATTTTTTTGGTTGTTCCTTTGTTGTTGTTGTTGTTGTTAATCACTACTCACTTCAGAAATAGCCTAATTTTTTATCAACAGAGCTTTCAAGGTGAGTCCAAAAATATAACCTCTGCTCGTCTTCATGACCATACTGCATTTACAGTGTTTATGTTGCCAGCATGGTAGTTGTTAGGTTTTTGATACTTTTGGTCTAAATTTGGAAACATATATCATTCTCACATGGGAAAAACAAATATTGAGATTGTCCTGGTTTCATCCGGGATAGAGTTAATTTTCTTCCTAGTAGCTGGTACAGTGCTGTGGTTTTGATTTAGTGTGAGAATACTGTAGGTAACACACTGATGGTTTTAGTTGTTGCTCCGCAGTTGTAGTGCCCATGCGGAGCCCAGGGCTCTGCAGCTTGCCCTGCTCTGCCAGCGGGGAGGTGCAGAAGCAGCCGGGAGGGGGCACGGCCAGGGCAGCCGGCCCAGGCTGGCCAAAGGGATGTTCCATGCCATGCGGCGTCATGCTCAGTGTATAAACTGGAGTTAGCCAGGGGGAGGGAATTGCTGCTCAGGGATGGGCTATCAATCACCAGGTGGTGAGCAGTCGTTGCATTGTGCATCACTTGGTTTTTTGTATATTCCTTTATCATTATCATTGTTGTTATTATTTCCTTTTCCTTTGCTGTCCTATTAAACTGTTTTTATCTCAACCCACAATTTTTTTTTTTCTGATTCTCTCCCCCATTCCACCTTGGAGGGCAGGGGGGTAAGTGAGTGGCTGCATGGTGCTTAGTTGCTGGCTGGGTCTAAATCACAACAACAGGCTACATTTCACTGGCCATTGATTTCCAGTGTGTATATCTGAAATTGCAGTAAATAGTGAACAGTTTGTCCTACTAGTGTCCACGGTTTCTTCTCAAGCTCTTTGAAGAGTAGGCTTATGTTTGAAAGTCATAGACAGAGCCCCGTGCCCTTGTGCAGCTTGAGGTGTCTGCCTGTAAATTGATATTTTGCCCATTACATCTGTAACTGCACTATCCTGTAGGCAGGTATGTTCGATGCCCTGCGGCGTCATGCTCAGTGTATAAACGGGGGGAAGCGGGCCGGTGGGGGGGTTGCTGCTGGGGGACGGGCTGGGCATCGGTCAGTGGGTGGTAAGCATTTGCATTATGCGCCACTTGTTTTTTATATTCTTTTATCATTATTATTATTATTCTCTCTTCCTTTGATATAATATTAAACCATCTTTATCTCAACCCAGAAGTTTTTTTCGATTCTCACCTCCATCCCACAGAGCGCGGGATGGTGAATGAGCAGCTGCATGGTGCTTAGTTGCTGACTGGGGTTAGACCACAACAGAGATATATTTGCATCTTTTGTAAGGGACATAAAAAAGGCAAAACTTTTGTTACAGCTACCTACATATTAACATAGTTTAGTTTGTGGAAAATGTTTTATGATGCTTCCTAAAACAGGTCCCCTTCCTTGAGACCGGTGGCCGTTGAAAGTGGGTTGGCAATAATTAGACACTGAGTTTACATAAAATCACCATAAGTGATGGTTCAACATATGAAGTGCTTATTTGGGCCTCTAGTTCTAATTTCTCTGTGCATTACTTTTATATAACAACGCATAGTGTGTGTTGGTGTGCACTGAAAAACTTTTTCACCTTTGTGAATTGGGACGAAGGAGCTGTGAAAATGGCCTGGGGCCTGGCTAATCCACTCCCTGTCCCTGGGCTGTTCACTCCTTTCTGAGGTACTTTCTGAGTAGGTCTGTCTGAGTTCAGTTGTAATGTGGACACATTTTCTAAGTATAAAGATATGGGCTAGCTATTTCACTGAAAAATCCAGTTTATTCACTTCTAAGAGCCACATTTCCATGTCATGTTTTCTTTGCTCACAGTGGATTCCTGAACTAAGAGGTCTGAGATCTGTCAAGACTTTGCATTAGATTAAATGTTGTTACAGGAAATAATAAACTGACTTTTCTGTCAACTTGTAATTTTTCCCTGTTGTCTTTGATCTATTTTTTATCTATCGCATTCACTTAGAAACCGTTGTATCCTTTTCTCTTTCCGCTATAAATTACGTAAGATACTGTGTTGGGTGCTCGCTAAGATGCTGGATAGAGCCCCGTGAGGTAACGGGGCTCCTGCCTCCAACTGAGCAGAGCAAAAGGAGATCTGCAGCACAACACTGCTGTATCCCGAGGCAGCGACAAAGCAACGCGCGAAGGCTAATATCCACAAACAGATCTGTCCTCATAGGAATGATTTTGCAGGCACCTGTCATATTAGCCTGTGGGTCAGATGTGAAAGGTTTTTGTTTGTTTGTTTTATTCTGCACAAAATGTAGTGGCTCTTTAGAGAGCAAGCATGTTCTTCGGTAAGATTTTAAACAGTGCAGCCAGAAACTTGACATCTGTCTTTAATACTACAAGGATATGACATTAATCAATTTTTAGCAAATCTCTGTTTCATGTCTGAGCATGAAAGTTTTGCTCTTCCTGGTAGCTGTTCTAATTGCCGTGCTGAATGCAGCAAATCTACAGCCCTGGGATCAGTAACCCTTCAACTCTTTCCACAGCTTTGAATTACTCGGTGGTTGAACATACTAAATTCAGATGGCCAGATACTGTTCTCATTTACCCACTGTTTTTAGCCCGGCTTCCTAAGTATAACAGGTTTATGTGAGCATATTGTTTCACTGGCAATCAGCCCCCCTCCTTCCCTACTAACTTTTAAATACTTTTTCTTTGTCATTTTCAGCTATACTTGACAATGTCCAGACATCTCAAAGCCATTTGATTCCTTTGACTTTTGTGCAAGTAGATGGCTGTAACTGAACTTTATCCCTTCTATCTGACTGCCTAGCTGCAGAGAAAAAGAGGATCTAAAGCCGAATAGAAGCTCACATGAGACAACCAGTCAACCCCTACCACAGCAAGCTTTGCTGGTGCTCTTCTGGCAGACCAAGTGCAGACAGAGAGCTCAGGAGGGAGCGGGTGGTTTAGGAGGGCTACGGCTGAAAGGGGAAAAATTTTGGGGAGGGCTGAAGCTGAAAAATATTAGGACACAGAGAAAATGCTTGTGTGCTTGTGAAAAGCCAAGGGTAGAGCTTGAACAGGTGGAGAAAATCTAAGAACACTGTACAGACTTAGAGTAATACCGTTACTCCAGTGGAAGACACAAGATACAACAGGATATTGGAGTGGAGGAGGAAAACAAGGAATAGGCAAGGAACGTACATCTCCAGGTCAATGGCTTTGTTGGTCCTGCAGCTTCCCAAAAAAAAAAAAACCCAAACCCCAAACCCAAACAAAAACCCAAACCCCACACTCAATTTTGTTTACCGCAGTGTAAAAGTTTTGAAACAGCTCCAAGAAGGTACTTTGCAAAATCCAGTAAAAGTGATTTGTATCTTCAGTTATGGAAATTTCTGTCACTTTCCATAGATCAGAACGTTTCCTTAGTTGAAAAATCACATGCATTTTCTTTTACTCTTGCATCAGCCTGGAAGTGAAATTTCGGTTGTTTTCTGTCTTCTCTCAGAAAAAGTACAAATTTAACTGCTGCAGCTATCTGAGCATATTGCTCCTAAATTAATCTGTACTTGTGTTGCTTTCCTGTTCTTCAGTTCTGTTGGCACATTTCCCTTTTGCACTGACATTAAATCACTCATTAAAACCATGAGTCCTGGCCAGGGAAAAATGCATTTGAATTTACCAGCTTTAAAATTTCTCTTGTCATTTGGAACCACAAGTGACATAATAAATCAAAGTACCAAAACTATCCTTTTCCTCTTACTACTTGCTACGTTCCTTTTAATTTCGTAGTTTTTGCAGTTTCCTTTGGGACAGGAAGGGTCGTCTTAATTTTGCATTAGTTATAAAGTTGAGGTCCGTGGAGAGTTAATCAAACACTCAGAAGGGTAACATAAGAGCCTTCACAGATGGCTGTATTTAATCTTTGAAATGCCTCTTCTGACTTATGTAGATAGTTGCTAAATTTTGCTTTTGATTTACTATTGAAACAAAAAATCAACAACAATTAGTTTGTGTTTATCCAGCACCACACTCCCACCAAAACAGCACACAGTAGGGAGTTCATTCTTCCTAAATTGAAATATTACCCGTTATTTGGAGGTTCTTTGATCCTGATTTATTTATTAAATTTGTTCATCTCTGAAAAAAAATATACTAAATTAATATTTAGTGTATTTATTTACTGTATTTATCAATACCTGTTTATGCAGAAATGTGTAACCTTTTCTCCAAACTCTTCCCTAATTTCAACCCAGTATTTTCAAATTTCTGTTTTCACAGAGATACATCTTTTGATAAGCTACATTATGAAAAATGAACACAGTTTTAAACTAAATTATATTTTAATTTTCTCACTCAAACATCATTAGCTTTAGAAGTAATGTTGCTCTATCCTTTCTCCTCTTTTATAATTGGAACAACATAAAAGTAACAGCTTAGAATATTGTCACACATGCTTATGATTTGTGAAAAGTTCATGATTTATGAAAAGAGACAAAAAGCTATAGCATTTCATATGCTTATTCTCCAATTTCTCCTAAGTTTTCTCCTGTTTGCTACTGATGGACACAGTTTTGTGACATGCTGCTAAGCAGGTTACATGTATAAGAAAGTTGTCTGTACTATGAGCAATTCATTTGAATTCGGGAGATACAACAGTGGGAGATCCAAAATGCATCCTGCTTCTCTTCCAGGACTGTGAAAGCAGACAGAGCATCAGTGAGGGGCCACCATTCTTGGAGTTCATAAAGGAAAATAAAACATATATTTATTCTGAGACACATTCTAAAGGAAGGTGGGGTGGCTCTTGTTGCACTTTCATTTCTCTGCTAAATGCCAGTATTTTTGGTTTTGTATAAGTTGTTGTTACATTCTTCTTGAATTTGCTTTCTAAACTAGTTTCCTTTTGTGGTGCCAGGGTGCAATGAGGGCTGGCTGCTCCCAGAGGGCAGGTGAGCCAGAAGCTGGGGTGGTCTCAGTTGAAACTGTGCCTTCACTCATGGGCTCTATCCCACAGATCCCAAACACAAGAGGCAAAGCTGGGAAACAGGGTCCTTTGACAGTCCCAGACATTCAAGGAGGTGAACCTGGGCCTAGGACAGCCAGGAGCTGCAGCCCCAGAAACGGTGCCAGAGGAAGGACTGGAGATGAAGCCAGAGCAGCAGCATGTGTCCAAGGGCTTCATCCAGGTGACCAGTTACCTGGAATGGGAGGCCAAGGCCCACCCAGGAGGCAGGGCCAGAGGCAGAGTTGGAGAGCTGACAGCCCTCAACTGGGCTGAAAGCTTGAAATTTGCTGAGAGTGCTCTTTGTCCTATCATCTAGGTCATTAGCGGTGGACTTGGCAGTGTTAGGTTAACGGTTGGACTCAATGATCTTAAAGGTCTCTTCCAACCTAAAAGACTCTATGATTCTATGATTAATAAAAACATTGATGGGTACTTGCTCTCTGAGGGATGCCTTTGGTAACCAGCTGTCAGTTGATTCTCTACTGCTGATCGTGGCCAATGAGTGGCCAAATTTCCACCCACTTTGTTGTCCCCATTTTCAGCTGTATTTCACAAATCTGGATATAGGAACACTATGGGCAAGTGTCAAAGGTCTTGCTAAAGTCACGGTGAACAACATCCAATGTTACCTTCTTCCACTCAGTCCTCTCAGAAGAGAGGGCAATCACTTCATGATAGAAACTGTCACTTGAATATGAAACAGCAGAGTTACTTATTTGGTCTGCCCAGCATTTCACTGGATGTTGGATCAGGGCTTTGGTTAAAACATTTATCTTGTGCTATCTCAGCTAAAAACTGCTTTGTTTTGTCACATATTGGGTTTTTTCCTTCACACCAGTCACCTCCCTTACTGAATATGGTTGCATTATATACTTAATATGCCACACAAAATATATCAAGGTCTTCTTCCCCATGTTTTTCTGGTCATCAGTTTTCAGTTATTATCAGTAATTTGCTGAGGGTATTGCCCTGAAAATCCTTTTTCACCAACAAGTTATGACATTCATTGAGTTCTCTTTGTTGTCTGAAATTCAGAAAAAAACACTTTTAAGATGGTATTTTCATACATAGTTCATTATCTCTACAAATATTCATTTTAATTTTTTTTATTCCTTCTTCTTCCCTGGTTGATTAACCTAGGGATATGATATGATTTCTACTTACTCTTTTGATGACTGAAAATAATATCAAGGAAAAAAGCTGGAGATGGAGCACTTTACCTGCATGTTTTCTCACAAGAAACTGTCAGAGCACCATCTTGTTTCTCAGCTTCTGCCAATCAAGTGATAACAATGATATTCATGATACAGTCATGATACACATGATGTACTCATGACAGAGTTCTGGGTTTTCACATTTCTAATTCCAATTATCACATTGGAATACTGCAATTGTTTTATTTCGGTTCAAACAATTTGACATTATATTCTTATTCTGGAAACTTTTTAAAATGTTTATGTTTTTGTCTCAAATGAATAATTTTCAGCTGTCTGATTTCTTTTGCCTTCCTTTGCCTTACCATCCCTTCCTTTCTCAGGATGGTTGATTTTGTCTGTCTGCTAATAGCTCCTTGTAATGTGTGCATAGCATGTAGTTTCATGGCATGTTCTAATGTAGGCTCTAGAGGATGGACCAGTCATCTGACCAGCCATGACAGCTAGCTATCGAAATCCCTGAACAGCTAGCTTCAAGTTTTGAACCAGAAAGGACCCCTTTTGTTGATCGTATTTTGATGTCTTTGCAGTCATATGAAACACAGGGAGTCTCCAAAGGCTCAAAACTGTAGAAATGGAATGAAGAAAGTAATTTTGAGAATTTAATTGCCTAAATGCTGGTAGGAGAGTTTGCATTTCAAAAGAAAGAAATACTTTAAATATTTTTATTATGCTACATTTTTTTCTTCTCGGGTTGGGAAAGTTTAGCTTTTTATTTTAAATAAATGGATAAATTAAAGTCAAACATGTGGACCTGAGACCACAGAGGCCATCTAGTCAGATGCCTTCTCAGCCCACCTCCAGTTTCAAGTATTTTGGCCTGGAGGGACAATATTAATCTAATTAAGAAATTCTGTTTGGCAATTCTTCCTTTTATAGTTAGATTTGAAAATAAATTATATTTAATACCTTTGCTAATTTCTCATTTACTTCAGGAGTATTATTCACTCATTATTTTAAGTGCTTTTCAAGCACTAGCTGCGCAATTAATGTTGATTTTTTTTTTTGGTAATCGGTTAGGTATTCCACTGACTACTACAATCCAAATCTAATTTTACTAGTACTCCCATGAGGCTGAAAAATAGTTAACATGAAATAAGATTAAATTAATATTATTTTCTCTTTAATAGTCAGTAAAATGTGAATCTGGATCCAAGATTGTTCCAACTTTCTTTCTATAATATATATTTGTATTCATATAACAAGCCCTGTTTAAATATCAAGTTCTAGCCATAATTTTAAAGACTACTGAGCTACAAACTTATGAGAAAGTAAATTATAAGCTTAGGGAGCTGGGGATTTTGGTGCCATTTTAGCAGTCCTGAAGACTGAGAGCAGGTGGGTTGAGTATGATTCCAACTCTCTCTGATTATACAGGAGTGATTTGCTGGTGCTGCAGATGCTTTTTCTTTCTCTTGAGTAACTGCATGTTCTTTAAGGAGTTTCTAAATTCACCTCCAGCTAATAAAAATGCATTCATCACATTACATCTTATTAAAACTTACACTGGACTCCCTGCTATATCTAGTTCTCCAGGTTGTTCACAAGAGAAAATGGTTACATTTGTAGGTTAATTTTTAAAGGAAAAGGAAAAAACAACAATAAAAAGTACTTTAAAATGTCCAAACCAAACCATTTTATTTCAGAAGTATTTTCATAAAACCACTAAACCCCTCACACACAGAAGGAAATGTGTAATAGCTCCAAATCAGAACCCTCCAAGGAGATTACATTCATTGCAAACAACAGGCTGAGACGGATTTTTTGAAATCAGCTGATGCTATTTAGTTGTATAGGGTAACACATTTGCATTAAAGTATTATTTGTATGCTTATGCTATTTTCATGAATGTAAGTTATCATGTTTCTATTGCTTTTGTATAAAATTAGTTTAGTTAACTAATTAGTAGTCCTTGCTAGTGTTATTGTGACTCATAACAACAATGTGAGTCAGAGCCTCTCAAGCTATTTCTATAAAGGGCATCCACCCAGTCCCAAAACCCACACCCCCAAATGTATAAATAAGTGAAACTAGAATTGGATTAACCTTGGACTATCTCCCACAGATTGTTATATCTCCTCTCCTCCCCTCCCCTCCCCTCCCAATGTCACCTAGGGAAAACTGTCACTATGAAACAATAAGAAGTTTCAAAACAGTTCTTACTTCTGGTTATTTGACAACTGTCTTGCTTAGTAAAACTTAAAGTCCCCTTCATAGAATCATAGAATATTTTGTGTTGGAAAGGACTTATAAAGGCCCTCTAGTCCAACCCCCCTCAATGAGCAGGGACATCTTCAACTAGATCAGGTTGCCCCTGACCAGAGCCCGGGCCAGCCTGACCTTGAATGTTTGCAGGATGGGGATTCTACCACTAATCTATAGTTTTTAGCAGAGAGCTATTCTAGATATTTCAGGAGAATAATCAGCCCTCATAGATAAAATTTTGTCATGTTATTTATTAGTGAGATATCAGTTTGAGCCCTGAAGCACGTTTAATATCTCTTCCAGAATATATTTTTATCAATAACATTTATAACTCTGGAATTTTTAGTCTCAGTGTAAATGTACAATTTTTGGTTTTTTACTTCTCTCTCTCTCTTTTTGTTTTTTTTTTGTTTTTTTGTTGCCTTCAATGCTTCTTTTGGCAATAAGTCATGCAGTCCAATTATTGGTATCATGAGAAAGTATTCACTTTTATTTGTTTTGAATATGCTACTTCTTAATTTCATAACGTGATTCTCTGGTTTTGTGTTATGATTTGGGATGAAGAGTAATTCCCAAAAGACATTCTTTATAACATACAGTACCTTATACTCTTACACAAATATTTTAAGCTACTCAATATAGTCCTGAAATGCTGCTTACTACCTAAATTAAATTTGTTTGAACCTTTCCATCTCCTTTTCAATTTCCTGAACTGATTAGGAGACAAAAGTTGCAAAATAACTGGTAGATTATTCTGTACAAACGATGCTGAAAATTTTTCAAGTGCTGAAAAGCCAGTTAAAAACCAGAGAATCTTTTAACAAAAATCCAAAATCAATGGATCTCTAGTCAAACATTGAGCTTCATCTGGACTATTGTAAGAGAAAGGAAAGGATTTTTTTTTTTTTTTTTTTTTCCCCACTGAGTCTTACAGAAACTGGAATGGGCCCCTTGTCAAAATTACCCATTACTAGTTTGCAGCACCATGACCACAAGCAACCCCTGTTACTGACCGCTTTTCCTTGACTTTTAAAAGACTCACATGTTTTCACAACCAAATACAAAGTCCTACATGCCCTTGCCAAGTAGGACACTTAAAGATTAGATCATTCCATGAACTAAAGACCCTTTTGTTCACTGTTCTGGCTGACTGATGAGCTATTTATCCTGTTTTTTTATGACAGCATTTAAAAATACACCTGTAGTACAATCCATGTCCCTAAGGAGCATTTTAAGAAGTTTGTGGGTAGAAAGTACCATATGTGCAAACCACTGCGGTGAGTTAAGAAGATTCTTATTGAAGATTCAGTTGGGTCTTTTGAACTGAGAAAATATTTGTGGGTTTTGTTCTGAAACTTACTAAATTGCCTTCATTATATTTCTGCAGCTAACACAGATGTCTTTTGATATTGTGCTATTCATCTTTTATTAATTATCTACTTAGACATATGAACAGACCATTTGAAAACTATAAGCATTAGCAAGCTGAACTCTTCTGTATTGGATATACTCATAATCCTCCTCTTAACAAAAATGTCTCTCATTAAAAGAAAATATTCAGGTATTGAGAAAATATCCGCTGTATTCATAAACAGCCTAGAGTTGAACTTAATAACTAACTTATTTTTCTAATGGAAATCTATGTGCGTGTTGTTTGCATATATTGATGTTCCAAATTTATTCATCTTTCGAGGAGAAATTAATTGACTGCTCTAACTAGCAGCAAAATTTATACGATATGTATAGTATTTTATATATACGGCAAAGTAGATCTTAGCCTGGTGTTTTCACCTTAAGTGGGTTCTTCAGCATTAGGTTAGATATGCTATGTCAATAAGTCACCTCTATATCATCCGGATTTGATATAACATTTTTGGGAGATTTACAGTGCAATTTAACAGGCCCAATAAGCATTTGAATCCATGGTGCTTTCACTCCATTGGAACTGCAGAGGCTGGTTAATAAAACTTCTGAAATGTCCATGTACTTAGTGTGGGGGGAAATGAGAGAAAACAGTATCAGTTCCTGCCCATGAAAAAGAAAATCATAGTGCTGAAAACCTGTCTCTATAGAATAAAAGAGAGAAAAATCCCACCACTCTAAGAATGACAGTGGTGTCCCTCTCTACTGGCTTTGGCTGGAATAGTTAAATTTCTTCACAAAAGCTCATATGGTGCTATGTTTTAGATCTATGACCAACCAGTGTTGATAATTTAGGAATATTTTAGCTATTGCTGAACAGTGCTTGCAGAATGCCAAGGTCTTTTCTGTTTCTCATTCTGTCCCATCAGTGAGCAGGCTGGGCGAGCACAAGAGGCTGGGAGTGACCCCAAATGACCAAAGAGATACCCCATGTTGTATGACATCTTGTTCAGCGATAAAAGCTATGAGGAAAAAGGAGAAAGGGAAGGAGGAAGTTCGGAGTTAAGCCATCTGTCTTCCCAAGTAACCTTTATGCACGGTAAAGCCCTGATTTCCTGGAGATGGTTGAACACCTGCTCACCAATGGAAACAGTGAATTCCTTACTCTGCTTTGCTTGTGCACGCACCTTTTACTTTACCTCTTAAACTATTATTACCTGAACCCACGAGTTTTCTCACTTTTACCCCTCCGATTCTCTCCCCTGTCCCACTGAGGGGGAGTGAGCAAGTGGCTGGATGGGGCTGAGCTGCCCCAACCCACAGCACCCTTGCATTAGTACCTTAGGAAATGCTAAGGTCAGATACATTCTGTATGGAAGGAACTCTGTTGACCATTGCTTTTTTAGATTTTCATATCTGATTCTTTAACCCCTGGCCCCTGCCCCCAAACACACACTACTGTCTTTGTCTGAAATCCCGTTTCTCCAAAGATAATCCTTAAACCACCTTTTGATAGGGAGGAAGAGGTTCAAACCTGGTGAGCAAGTTGGGACCTTTAAATCACGTGAGCTTGCACAAGAAATCAAGCTGTATATGAGACAAAACTGAGATTATCTATTTATGACCTTTACCATTGTTTCAAATGAGAGATATAAGTTGTTGCTTTGATTCATGTATCTTTAAAAATAAAACGTATTTTCAGTTAACCAATTGACTGTTTTTACTTCTTTCTGCTTGCTCACTTAAGCCATTGTCCTATACTAGTGATTCTCATTACAAACCATCAGTGCCAAAAAATCTGGAGACAAAAAATACTACATTCATGTTTTTTCTTGGCCTCTGGGTTTCTGAGCCCTTTTAAAGATTTTTTTTTTTCCCAATCACTAGAATTTACACTAAAATAAAAGCAAATACAGAAATTTCAAAAGTTAGATTTCCAAAGGAAAAAATGCCCAAGTATTGAATATGAATATAAGAAAATAAGAATACAATAAGAATACCCGTACAGAGTTAGACCAAAGGTCCACCTAGTGTGACATCCTTTCTCTGAAAATGGCTAATAAGAACTTTATAAATCATAAGACCAAGGTAGCCATAGAGTGGTTCTTCTCCATACTGTGTCCTTGTCTCCAGTGACCTGCAGCTCAGGTGATGTCTTTGCATTTCATAGCCTTGATAGGTTTTATGCCACCAATTTGGCCAGCTGTGTATTTAGCCCATGTAAGCTTTCAGCCTCTAAAACATCCCATAGGGAAGAGTTTGACACCTTCCTTGCACATCTTGTAAAAAAATCTCTCCTTCTGGTTCTTTTGAATCGCCCTGTCCCAGGGCTGTTTTGCAAATTCATGGTAATTGGCAATGTAGCACTTGTGCAGCACCTGAGGGCAACTGCAAACAAGAGTGGTGCTGTGATTTACAGTGGCAGGTGATACCAAGTAAGATTACTAGATGGCAGAGCTACTCAGATCCTGGAGATAGGAAAGGGGAAGAAAAGAGAGCTTCAGTGCCACCTGCCTTATGTGGCAGCTTCCACCAATGGCTTTTACTGGGGAAAAGCTCTTGGCCTGCCAGAAAGCTCAGATGAGTTAGATGAGAGGGAGGTGCAGAGGGCACAGGGTGAGAAATCTGGCAAGGTGAGAGGGAGAAAACATTTCAGGTCCCTCATGTCTCCCTGAAGCTATCCCAATCCATCATCAGAGTCTGGTAACTTCCAAATGTCTGTTGGTAGACTGACACTTCTTGTTACAAGGATAACATGGATGGATGATACAACTGAGGTTCCTTATTGCTAGAAGAACAGGCCTGCAGAGTAAAAGGCTGGAGCAATTGAACATGTTGCCTAAGGGTCCAGAAGAAATAAGATAGTGGGAGCTGGACAAGGAATAAAATTAAGGTTACTGAGCAAAGACAGAAGGAAGAAGAAAAAGAAAAGAGCTAACAACAAACAATAGTAGAATTAAGTCTATCTATTTATGATAGCATTTGAGAAATTTCTTCCCACATGTTTGTCCAGAAAATATCAGAAATCTGCGGGTCTCTTCTGTCCCTTAATTGAAAATCTGTCTTTTTCAGTGTCTTTTTTTTTTTTTTTTTTTTTTTAAACAGTCTTCATTTATGCACTAGTACCCCATGTAACCCTAGTTATGCAACAGCATATGATGTGAATTTGTTACTTGATGGACCAATAAGGAGTTGCGACCACTGAAGTGTAGCTCTGACATCCTTCATCCTATTCAGCTAGAGAGCATTTGGTTCATTAGCCTACTCCTTTACAACCAGATGCGTTCCAAGGTGTTTAGGAGATGCTATTTCTTGCTTGCAAACACTCCACTTTTCACATCTATTGGTCCTTGACAAACTGCTACATCAAATATGTAGCAACATACATCATCTTGATCTGCTACATCAAATGTGTAGGTTTCTTAATGTGCATTCACAGTTACAACTTTCCTTTTGGTGCTGCTCCTGTTTCAAACTAGACAAGCAGAGAACACTCCCTACAAACAACGGTTGAAGGTAACACACTCTGTCTTTCCCCCAAATTCTCCTATTTGGTCATGAAAAAGGGTAGCAGGCCCTTCCTCATGTCATGTATTCTGCTGCCATCATGTGGCTATTTCTTTCCATTCACAGCAAAATTTAGGAAAAAAAATAACCTCTAGTTTTTGCACCTCACTTAAATTTTACGTACCATGCTGTCCTCAAATAACTATAAAATTTTGCTCTAAGGACTATACTCTTTTATATATATATATTTGTATATATTGATAAGCAAGTCATCTGGCCGACACTTGTATAATAAATATTTTAGAAGTTTTCTACTGGATGGCAAAAGTTGTTGGGCCAAAATGCACATAATTTTGCACAGTGAATAGCAACAGTGAGTGCACATATCATTTTACAATTCAGTAAGCAACTTTGCTCACATGATACTTTCCAGAGAGCTGACACAAAGGGAACTGCTCATAATGTTTGCTCCATGGCTTGGCACCTTGAATTCCCTCAGGCAAATTCTATTTTTTTCCATATTATCAGTTAGACTTTGATGTCCAGCCATTGAAGAAGTCCTATGTATTTTTTGTCCTGAATTACACATTTGGAGACAGGAAAGAATTTTTTTTCTCTGAACTTTTTTCCTCTGGTTTTCAGTCTTGAAAGTCTTATATGAAAGTGAAGAGGGTGTGCTCAAGGAAAATTCTTCCTGGCCTCTAGGGTAGATCATGTAACTTGTAATATCATAAATCTTACTGTGTTTGACAAAACTACATTAGTACTTTTTGGTTCAACTTGGAATCCCCTTTTTGATGAATAGTGTCCTCCTGTGATCAGGGTAAACTGGAAGTATAAGAGCACCAGCAATTGAAGCAAACGGACAAGCACTTCATCTGTTGATGAGATCTGCCTGATAATGACTCTCAACATACACGCACACAACTGCAGTGCAGACAACTTTGTATTATTTAGAATGCAGAGTCACCATCTCATTGAGTCTGCTGCATCTACAAAGCCTTTAAAACACGTTTCTTTGTGTCTTTCTACTGGTCTCCGGCCACTGCACTCTCATTAGGTCAGCCATGTATTCTGAAAAGCCACATGGAGGATTAGCACATGGCTGACTTTTTGGATAAATAACTTCAATGTTTTAGTTCTATTTAAAGGGGGTATGGGGCGGGGAATTGTCTATCCTTCTGTAGTTGGCAGATTTTTCACTCAAACACCAAATGAGATTTTGTATTTACATACTCTTCCTGAAACATGTCGCTTGTATTACTTTACATGTCAGTTTTAAAGAGATAAATGATAGTGGTTTAAGCAAATGTTAAGACATAGCGCTGTTAAGAACAATAGTGCACGTTAACAAAATTAATAGAACTCCAAGATTCTGCCTAGCACACTTGGGCATGCTGTAGTGCCTAATTTTTTAACTTATAAATATGCGTAAACGCCAACAAATCTTCTGTTCTTTCTGCCTAGAAGCATTGCTATCTTGCTGAAGTTGAGCACTGCAGCACCTACCTCATGCCTAACACCATTTGGGATTTACAAATTGCCTGATGCTCCCCAAGAGCACTGAATTCAGTACAGACCCAGAGGGGGGAGGAAGCTTTTCATAATATGGTAAGCAGAACTTTATAATCCTTACACATTTGCATTTCCTATATTAAGATATACTTGCCTGTTGCTTTACTCCATTTGAGATCTCTGCAGTGACAAGCTACAGGGTAAAGTTGAGATGCTTTTTTCTGCTGTTGCAATGCCACTCTTTTCCTCCCATTTGCTTATAATTCTATAAAATTCTTTAGGGGCAGAAATTTTCCACATTTTATGTTAATTTAGGTGGGAACTGTTTTTAAAAGTTTGATCTCACACAGTGCGTATATGTCCATGTGCATTAGCCACATGGATGAAGAGGATTTGTCCCTTTATCATCAGTCAGAAACTGTAATTCAACAGCATCTGAACTAAATTTTGATGAACTAGTGTCTTTGTAGTGTCAGCTTGGAAGCTAAAGCTGAGGGACAGAAGTTAACCTGATGGAGTGAATATTAAACCTGTATGCATGTACAGCAGGATTTTTCTCATTACGCTTCAGAATGAGAATGCTGGTGCTCACTGACATGGGAGAGTTTTAGGGGTTTTTTCTGCTCAGTCTAAAGTGACTACAAGCATTGACTGCACTGGGAAAATTTTCAACTTCTAAGAACTTCAGAGCAGAGAGTAAACAGGAGCGAGTAAGACAAATACACATCCTCCCAAAATTTGAATCATAGGTCTCCACAACCTTAGTATTACTTGTACAAAGTAGTAGTTACCCCATCTTTTTAACGCCATGATGTTGCACTTGCTCAGACACAATGGCCCAGCTTTAACAAGAGGAGAGAGTGGCCCATGTGGTCAGCCTAAGCTTTTGGAGTCTGCTGAAGTTTGCCCTAGCAGAGTCAAATTCCCGTGCAGTGGCCAGAACAAGGACATGCTAAACAAGTATGATACAGCAAGCCAACGTGTCACAGTCTTGCTATGACTCTATAAAAACTGTGGATGGCATTATGAAGGGGAGGGGAATAAAGCTGTTAGTTTTTCAAACGTTTGCTTAGGAACAGGTATCTTAAATTATTATTAGCTTTCATCCTGGTTTGTTTTGTTTGTAAGTACATAATCTGCCATGATGAATCTCTTGATAGTTGGAATCCACCAGTCAAAGAAAATGAAATCTTAGCATCCTGGAGCTGACTGCAATTTCATTAATATGGAAAGATGAGTGTCTATCATCTAGCTTGATACATTACTTCACTGAAAAGAAAGCTAAAAAAAAGTAATTTTCAAATGAGTAAATTATTTAGCTTTCTACTAGGAATCAAATTGGAGGAAGAATAAGATGGGAATTTTCCAGACAGCAGCTTTTTATAATCACTGTGTCTTGATAGATCCCACACAGATGCTGTAATTACCTCAACTGTGGTATATTAATTTTCTAGCAAGATACCGACACAGGCAACATGACATTATGATGTTTTTCTGTCTTGGTCATAACTCCTCAGGCATACTTCTTTCTAGGACAACTCATACGACCATAAATTTTCCCTCCTATTCTTTCTATTGATAAGCAACTAGGGAAGGCTAGTGTTTGTGAAGATGAAAAGGTTCTCATTATTATGATTGCAGTTAAACAGAAAACATGTGAAAAGCATTTTAAAACAAAACTGGGGAGAGGAAGTTGAAATATTACTGCATTTTGGAACAAAAAAATAAAAATCCCATTGCAGTAGTTAAGATACTTAAAAGCTGCATAGAAAAAAAAAATGTTTGGTTAAGTTTAATATCTTTATGAAAAGAGCTGTGTACAGCGTGGGGAAGGCAATATCCCCAATTCTCGGAAAGGAGAACTCATCCTTTCTTCATCAACTGAGACACTAATTTACAGAGTTGGAGACTGAGGGGAATTCCTCCAATGAAGAATGTTTTTGCAGAGGAGAACATAAGTTTTATCCAAATTACTTACTGCAATTTCAAATATTAATTAAAATAGACTACTACGCTGCTTTGCCTTAGTCCTCTCTGCCTTCGTTCATAGATAAGGAAAATAGACCAGAGGAAGACAGGTGGCCTGACCTTAGCACATGAATAAAGGGCTGGAAAACCTCAAAATCAAGGCACATCAGTCAAAGTTTCTACATGGTGATGTCTATATGTATCCAAATTCCCATTACGGTCCATGCAGATCCAGCCCATGTTTGGTGCAGCATCCAGAGCGATCCAGCTGGACACCAGCTGTCCAGCTCTGTGTGAGCTGCATTGCTCCATATGCTCCTTTGAATTGCATGACCGGGAGCAGAATTCAGTTGCCTAAATGCTGCTTGACATTTTAGACACCCTTGGAACGACACCTATACACTTTTGTCAAACGAAGTGTTGAGGCTTCAGGCTACTCACTAATTCTGTAGCCTACTGAGAAGTGAACTTAAATTGCTGAGTCTCCTTCCTTCCCACATTCAGTTTGGGTTTAAAGTCTTCCTTTTCCTTAAAAATGAATGTTTTTTTCCTTCTCCATGTAGACCAGAAAAAGAGGGATTATGAAAACATTATGACCAAATATAGACAGGTCTTGGAAATATAAATGTGAAATTAAAAGCACTCCATAAGATTATTAGAGCTATTCCTGTCATCACAGGCAAGAAATCTAGCCTTGCATGGCTGAGGCAGTGTATTGCCTCTGCAAACACTTGTGGAACACAGTTCTTTGCAGAGTGCACCAGAAGCCTACAAGAAAAGCCTGTCCTCATTGCACTCTTTGCAGAGTTCTCAAAGTTCACGTTGCTGATGATGAACCACCACTTATAAATTAGCATATTATATAAATCACGCTCGATTATAAGGGTATATTCCCACTCCTTAACCAGCACAATGAAAATAGAACAGGAAAAAAGAACTGCATGACTGTTTTATTTACGTAAAGCAATGTCATTAAAATTCTTTTGATTTTCCTGAAGGCAATTTTTTTACATTAGTAGGAATACAGATCTGGCCTAATTTCCTAGCTGCAAATTAATGAGGATTGGAGATATTTAAATTACAGTCAGTGAACTCAGATATTTAGAAAGGAGAATATCTTTGGTGAAAGAAATGTGTAAGGAAAAATACTGCAGTGAAGTTGGAAAAGAGAAGAACTTTTTGTGGATCGGTTGTATACTAATTTTCTATATATAGTGTTAAGATATCTATTTGGAGCAGAAAGTTAAAAGAGGTATTGCAATAAAATAAGTGGAAGCTTGTAAAAGCTAGGCAGAACAGGATTTTTCCTAAGAGTAAGAAGTTATTTTATTTTTTTCTCCTCTTTTGCCTTTATTTCTGCATATGGTTTTCAGTCGAGGTTCCATATTCACCCTAAGCTGAACTGTCACAGACATTAAGTCATATACTTTATTTCTCCGGTAGCGTACTGGGCCTAATTACAGCAGAGCTGCACAAAGGGAAGTGAACTGGTTCCTGGGGGCAGCGTGCTGTGCAGGGTGGGAGGCGGTGGGCAGTGGAAGAGCCTCTGTGGCAGCTGTAACAAGTGCTGCCTCACCCAAACACAGCCCCCGTCTGTTAGCATCAATGTCTACAATTTCTCTGCGCCCTGTAGGGAGGCACTGCGGACACGCGTCACACAAGCACACGGTTGTATATTCCGCTGCCTCCATGGTCTTCCCTTAGGACATGTTCTTGAACCTACTGGAATCCAAGGCATTTTTTTCCTCAGTTTTAAAAATCTAAATTATTCATTTTTTCCCCTTCTTCTTTACTGTTTGTTTTTGGGTTTTGTTTGTTTGTTTTTTTTTTTTTTTTTAACTATTTGTGGAGGCAGGTTTGTTGAAACACTGATAATCTAAAGCCTACAAATACTTGAAGTTAGAAAGCCGTGACTTTTCAAGAAAACTCCCCTTTTTTATGATACAAATTTGCAATTTGATAAAGAAAGCTTAAACCCTTGACCAAAAAAATAAAAAAATTAATTGTCTGTAATATTGATTTTGATTATCCCTTTCAGTTGTTAGTACTATTCATGTAATTTCTAAATCATATCTACTGTGTGATTATGTATGTTTTCTTGATATTTTTTGTCTCTAGTGTTCCAGAGCAGTACTTTGTTGACAGCCCATTTCACATAGCCCAGTATTCTACCATTACATCCATCTTGCAAAAGAATTACTACATTCTTGGAAACAGACTCCAAAGAGATGAATGATCACATGAAACTTGAGGACTGGATTGGAAAGCAGTGGGGTGATGGCAGAAGTGGGTAAGGTAACTTTTATTGTTCATACAAGAAACAATCAAAAATATTCAAACTTTGTTTACCTGCATTTATCTTTGATTTCTCCACTACACCAGTGAAGAAATTGGTGTGGTCACTGTAGAAAAAAGAAACTGAAGAAATTGTTTTGGGGTAAAGTTTCACCTGCAACTGTATTACTCTGCCTGCTAAAGAGGTGCATAACAGAGATTACCAAGATGGTTTCTGTGGAGGCATCATATAGTAAACAGTCAAGGTTTGGGCTGTGGAGAAGTTAGGGTACAAGTTATGGAAGGAACTGATATCCCTCAGGCTTTGTGTGGGGAAGTGTCTTCATCCTCTGAAAGCTCTTGAATAAGCTTAGAGATCTCTTATAAACAACCACTTTTCTGAATATCCTGTATGTCACCTACATAAAGCTTAAATATACAGGCTGTATACAGAGATGTGGTAAAGTGGCTTCACCCTCCCTGTATTTGTGTGTCCTTTACCTACCAGTCTGGGGAGGAGCTTTCTCTGCTCCCACTTGTGGGTGACTAAGGGAAGGAACCACCACGGAGCAAACTTGGGTACAAGAGCTGTTTACCCAGAGATGTTTTTCTTATTCTTGGGAAAAATCACCAAAATGAAACACTAATTCAAGACTGGGTAGATTGATTATTTCCCTGGAGCTAGAAGCTGTCCCCCGGTGTGGGAATTTCCACCCAAGGACCTTGCAGACGGCTGTCCCCGCGTCCCGCAGGACCCTCTGCTCTCAGGCACTGCCTCAAACAGCCACTTCCTGAGAATGGGGAGGGTGGTGGCAAAGCTGAGTTAATTCAGCTGGAAACCTACCCCCGCCCTGGGTTCAATGAGGTGAGTCTCTGGCGAGGCACAAAAAGTCCTTCCGCACAGACTTTCAGCCCACGTCTTCTAAGGATTTAATGTCAGTCCTGCCACGGACAGCAATGTGTGGACACTTTGTGGTTGCACACTCTGATTTAGTGATTCTGATTTAGTGATTTTGGCCAAAGTGCCGTGAAGCACTCTGTTAGAGTCTCTGGGGATATATGATGCTGCTTCAGTGTACAGGGCTGCAGTAGATGTTCTCCTGAGGTCTAAATTTCTCTTATTCCAATATATTGTTGTGATGTCTGTCTCTGTACAGGTTTTGTCCACCTGGCCTCTAAAAAAGTGTAGTACAGCATCTCAGTATTGGCAGGTGAGAAGACATTTTTATTGAAAGCGTGCAAGGAAACTGGCAATACATCTTAGTCTTTAGGAGTGAACTCTCACTAACTATGGCCTTCGCTGCTGATGGCATGTGGCAGGAAGATTATGTGTACATATGAAGATCAGAAGAAAGATTGGCTGGCAAGGATTTTTCAACCAACACATTCTCCACCTACCAATGTCATCCTACAAGCATCAAAAGAAAATGCAAATCTTGCAAAGACCATCCCTTTCCAAACTTGGTCTTTAATCCAGGTTGATTCTTATAACTCTTTCTTATAACTCTGTCAAGCTAGTGTGACACACTTACCTGGCATCCTCTGTAAGAGAATGAACTTTAAAACTACCCCAGTAATAATGCTGTATGTTACTGCATAATACAAATGTTAATGTAAGATAAAAAATAATTAAATCTGTTTAAGTTGTGTGATAGAGCTTGGTGTCTTTGTCACTTTTAGCTGTGGAAACCTATTTTTTTACTAAAACTAAATAGTGTTGAGCCAGTAAGACTTCAGGGAGAACGGGTAAGGGGAAATTAATGCAAAAATGCTCTGTCGTATTCATGAGGAATTCACCATGAAGATCTTAAATTTTCTCTAGAGATAAGTTATACTAGCAAGCGTGCTTTTATAGCTGAGATACATTTTTATATCCTTCAGGAGAAAAATCTTCCTCAAAACCCATAATTAATTATCAAATGAAAACTGAATGCTGAGAAGTTCACTAAGATTTTGGGGGACAACCTGTTAATTGTCTATTTAGATAACCTTAAAATGGCTACATAATATTAAGCACTGTTGTAGTTCACAGTTCCCAGACACTGAATGAGTTATATATATTTGTTTATTTAATTTGAAAAATAAACTTATTCATAGGTGTGTTATCTCTGATTCCCAAAAGCATTCAAAGTCATGCCTACATCCATCTTTACCTGGGGCAATTCCCTACATGTATACTTAAGATCCACTGTTTCAGGAAAACACATATGTAGGTCCTGTAATGGTGACCTAGAGATTTTTACAATAATGACTGAGAAACCGTATAAATAAAAACCAATTAGCTGAAAGGATTTAGCTAAAAACCTGTAACAAATGTGAGAGCACATTCTAAGACAGAAAAGAAGTGTCGCAGCCCAGCGCGGCCAAGCTCATTCTCCTCTCCTACTCATCCCTTGCCCAGGCCACGTCTCTGACTGTTCTCCCAGCAATTGTTCCTTCATCTTTAAAATAGAGGATTTAAAATCTTCTATTTTATCTCTTGCCTACTCTGTAGGGGAGAAGGGCTACCTTGGTCAGGAACAAAAAGAGGAGATATGCCCATGTCCAGGGTGAGCAGAGTCAGTCCCACCGACTGACACGCTAAGACTTGGGAGAGATAGGATGATTTTTTCTGCTCTGGGATTCACAGGTCTGAGTATAGAATGGCATGAATTCAAAGGAATCCCAGCTTCCCTCTCCCCCTGGTACATGTCCCTCCCCTGAGCTGGAGAAATTGTGTTAAGGAATAGTTTTGATTTGGATGAAAAAACATGTGGTACAGGAAGAAAAAGAAAATCACGAAATTGTTTACTTTTGTAGTGTTTGAGATAACAACAGGGATCTGGAAACTATCAAATCTAATTCATTCTTTCATTTGCAAAGTCATCTATAAAACAGCATACACACACATATATATATCTATATATAAACAAACCTTTGGGCACATTTGGATCCACTTGCCTATGGTCTCACAAACTTGAGCTGAGTTCCAGGTTCAAAGACAGAGTATAAAGACATCCAGCCCATTCAGTTACAGTCACTTCTAATACATCAGTTTATTCTGGTGATCATAGAATCATAGAATCATAGAA
>KL259187.1:1697-15699 GCA_000699545.1 Podiceps cristatus
ATTCACGCCCCGCCTGGCCGCCTGTCTCGTTGCTATGTCCCAGGGAGCCTGCTTTGGCAGGGGGGTTGGACCCGATGATCTCTCGAGGTCCCTTCCAACCCCTACAATTCTATGATTATGGTTCTATGATTATATCACAAAGTGCCCCATTTGCTGGTGGATTTGTTCTTGGATCATGTGAGATTAAGACAGGGACCTGTTAAAACCCTCACTTTGAGCTCAGCTTTTTAAGAAAGAAGCTACTTTATTACAAAACATGTTGCATGTTCCAAATATTTTCAGGTTAAAGATGATCAATAAATTCAGTTAACGTCAACTTTACACAGATAAGCCAGAATATATTAAACTGAACTGCCTGATTTTACAAGGGTCATTGTAGATTTATGTAACGCTTGCTAATTATCATCATAAAACGTTCCAGGGTTACAGGGAAACTGGTATAACAGATTGCTTGCAGAGACGTTTCTTTAAATGTCACTGATTAAATTCACATGGAAGTCCTATTGTCTACAAATATGTAGTCTATATTTTTACTGTAATGAATTCTCATTTACATATAAATAATTTTTTAATCTTTAGATTTTATAAAACCAATTACATTCCAGATTTTTTTTTCTAACACATTACAGTGATTAACAAAATATTTTCCTAAATTTTAAATTTAATACTTAACCCTCCTGCTAGTTTCTTCGATGTTTTTGGTTCCCAGACCATTCAATAAAGATGATAAACTGAGCTTTAAAAAAAAAAAAAAAGTACATTTTTTAAAAGGGTCTTTTAAACTTCTGTTCATATTGTTGAAAGTCATGTCTTTCATTCTTCAGAAGCCTTTAGACATTATTACATGTACAATGTGTACAGGTGCAGATAAAACCTAATGAGATGCAATATGCAAGCCTTATTTTCAAGATAGCAGAATTATAAAACAAAGCAAAGAACAGTTCTGTTCTGTCAAAAGATCTAAATAATGGATCTATGGTAGCAAAATGCACTTTTGATATTTCCATCTCTAGACTGCCGCTATCCTTTTCTTTCATTATACATTCCTACTTCTCCAGGCTTAGGAGTACTTCCAGACAAGTACTAGTTACCTACAAAGAAGATAATCCTGTTTGATAGATGAGTAGAAACCAAAATGTATGATATTTTTACAAGAAGGAAAAAAGATAGTCTACTCCTTCTGTGTTAGGGACTAGCTATCTAATTCTTAAAATTAATTGATCACAGTGTCAAGAGGGCTATAATCAGTAGCGTCATTCTGAAATACAAGGTATTTCAGATAGCATCAGATATAAGCCTGTTGCCCAGACAGACCAACAAATAGAGTCACCTCTTCACCAGATCCCTGCAGTTCGGCTTGGATCGCATGTTATATACCTCGAAGTAACAGACGAAGAATTCGATGCTCAGAGATTACAGAGTCCAAGTTAGAGACTTACAGTCAGAAAGCCAGCACCTGTCCTGACGGCTTCTCCAGGAATACCAGGGCCATAGGGAATTCCTGATGGATAACCCGGAAAGGCAAAATTACCTTGTCCTCAGGAAAGAACAGTTCTGAAAATTAGGTATTAACTTCACCCCACTCCAAGACAGGATGCTAGAAAACGTATGAAATCCTGTCCCAACTATCATCTCTTACAACCTGCCAAATTAATAGTCCAGTTTTCATGGCCTTTAGTCTGACAAGGATTGCACTCAGCTGTGCTGAGGGCTAAAATTTTGACAAATTGCTCCCTGAGTATGGGGTTTTGAACTTCCATAGACATAGCTGACAGCAGCCTCAGCCTGAAATAAACAGTCAGATTGCTGAGGAGTTTGATGAGCTGCACAGCAGAGGTCCACTGCAATCCCAAATCAGTGGTGTATCACACGAAATCATCCAAACTGCATTGCTGACAGAGCTGCTCGGTGTGCTGCGTGCCTAGCGAAGCCTCTCTGCTACCGTCAGGGAGCTGGCCCAGGATGCCAATATGAGCTGTTTGAAAACTTGTGTACATCTGAAAAAGTTGTAACAACTTTTCTGGATTGCCATAAAGTCAACCTGGTAATAAAATTCAGCCAAAAAGAGGAGTACCAATGCAGTCAGTAGCTTCCCCTCGCTGGCAGCCAGCCACCCCGCTCTCCAAGCTCTCCCTCCCCAAGTTGGAGTCGCACATCGGAGTAGGTGCCAGGGGAGGAATAGTGCTTGGCTGGCCTTCAGTCCGTTCCCGTAGCAAAGTCAAGCTCTCGGAAGAATGACGTTATGATGTTGATACCAAAGTCTGTGCTGTTTACAGATCCATGTTTAATATCCACTCAAAAAAACCTCAAACCTTCTATCAAAATGTATTACTGTCATGATGTATCCCCAGCTGGCAACTAAGCACCACATAGCTGCTCACTAACCCCCCTCCTCCCAGTGGATTGGGAGAGAAAATGGGGGGGGGGAAAAAAAAGTAAAACTCGGGGGTTGAGATAAAGACAGTTTCATAGGATAGCAAAGGAAGAGACAATAATACTAAGAACAACAACAACATACAGAACAAGTGATGCGCAGTGCAATTGCTCACCACCCGCTGACCGATGCCCAGCCCATCCCCGAGCAGCGGTGTCCCCCCGGCCAACTACCCCCAGTTTCTGTGCTGACCATGACACCACACGGATCAGCTGTCCTGGCTGTGCCCCCCCAGCTGCTCGTGCCCCTCCTCCCCGGCAGAGCATGGGCAGCTGACAGGGCCCTGACTTGGGCTAAGCACCGCTCAGCGACAACTAAAGCATCAGTGTGTTGCCAGCTTTATTCTCCTACTAAATCCAAAACACAGCGCTACACCGGCTACTAGGAAGAAAAATAACTCTATCCCAGCTGAAACCAGGACAATTACTCTGTTTCAATGGAGAGAAAAAAAAAAAAAACCAACAAACAAAAAAAAACAAAAAAAAAACACGTCCAAAAAAATCCCAAACCACAAACCAAAAACCCACAATCCAAAACTAACTAATACTTTCTCTTTTAGGGCCTTTTTTTTCCTCTTGCAGAGTGGAAAGGCATAAAGGACATTTGTGTATCTGAACTGTAAGATGCGAAAAATTTCTGAAGATTACTTAGCTTTTCTCCTTATGATATTTACTTTTTCCATCTCCAAACTTAGACTATAATGTAATGTATATAATACAGAATATAATAGAATGTATTTCCCTCCTCCATCCATCAAAAGATTTGGGGTACACAGAATTCAAGCAGTACAATAAATATTTAAATTGTGACATGAAGTATACACTGGGCTTTTCCAGTAGTTGTACTTCTAACAAGACACTCATTTTTTAATTTTTGTCCTTGCCTGGTTACATACAGGTGATAACTCCAAGCTATATATCCACCTTGAAAGGGAAACAAATTATATTTGAAACAACTTTACCTTGGTTATGAGGAACCACCTCAGGGAAAAATGCATTCATGTGGACTCCATAGTTACAGGAACAAGAGCAAACAAATACTGCATTCTTTGGGAAAGAAAGCACTTGGCATGAGCAACTTGGCTTGTGTCCCGATTACAGTGTTGGTGAACTAACCTTCCCCATCCTTTTCTATACATTCACCTAGTCTGTACAGGAGCTGCTGGTGTCCATGTATGTCTCTGCAAAGTAAGCTGTACTTAATCTAAACCAGACAAATCTGATCACAGTAATTTGTGCATGCATAAATCCCAAAATCTTTAATAAAGAAAACAGAAAATAGTAAGTACAGGTCACTTTGTCACCTCATATACTCTGTAGCTTTTCTCTTCAAACTCCCCAAATAAGGCCTCTATTTCAATGTTCAGCTTTCCATAAACAAACAAACAAACAAAAAACCCATAACTATTATTCTAGCCTAGACACCGGATATGACAAGGATTTGGGGATTTTATTTTGCTAGTTTCCTTAGGTACATAAGAATCTAATCTAAAGCTGACGAGCATTTTTCCACACATCTGCATTGAGTCCACTAAGAGGATTAATAGCAGACACCAAGAAATAGGTTTTAAGAAATAGGTGTAGAATTATTTTGACATGGTTGGGAAATTAGAAATACATGCTAGTATTTGATATTACCTCTCTTTTTTAACAGGAATGAAACAGTTATATTTCGCTCAGTTCAGACTTATACCCAGAAATTTAAATTCTATTGCCCAGCAAACATGACGTTTTGACACAGGGATGAGTGTTATTTCTTACATGAGGACATCTTCATCTTATCAAAGCGAACAGAGATAGCAGCGTATCTCATCCTCTTCCTTTCAGGCATTTATCAGTGGGAAAAAACCTGTTCACCTGCGGTAGCAGAAAAAAGATGCCATGATTCACACAATACAAAGTAAATTATGGGTCTTTGCCATATCAAATAATGGTCCACTTCTTTTCTTATCTAACTAGGATCACTGGTGTTATGACTGGCAGTCAGTGCTTTTCTGTTAGATCAGTGGGTTGAAATGCTCAGTACCTTTCTATTTTCCCCAGTGAGCAGATTTGATCAGTGCCTCAGGGGAACCCCTTGAAGATTTGGAAGAGAAGTTGGAATTGCTTCGAGAGAAGTGAGAAAGGGCTTGTGCTCCTAGCAATTTATTCTTCAGGTTTAGCATGTTTAACTGAAAAGAATCATTATTTGTCGATTCTTGACCCCATTTTCTAGGTATGTTGCTTATGGTCTGCATATTCAGAATATTACTTACTAACACTTTAGCTTCTGATCCCCCTGACCCCAGCACCTCATCCCACGGTACCAGCACCAGTTCCTCCACCAGCTTCTGACACAAAGGTCTCAGTAACCTGATTTTCTGGATGGGCTTGTGTTGACCAAAGGAGCTGTCGTCTTTCTTCCTGACAGCACCTAAACAGCTGCGTTTCCCTTAGTGCTCAGTCAGTACGGTGTTTGTGACGGAACATAGGAGGAGATTCAGTCATGGCTGTACACTAGAAGCAAATAGCCTTTGTGCAGCTCCAACTGTGTAGAACTGCATTTAACCTCCAGAAAGGCATTGTTTGGGTGCCACAGGAAATAACCGATTACCAGCAGGTTTGCCTTTTGTGCCTGTGCACATAATCCCGCAGAAGACAAAAATTCACTTCTCCAGCCTTTGTGGTCTGGAAAGCAAACCCAGGACAGCAAGCAGCCTTGGCAGATACAGAGAAAGATTAGCTATGAGTAGTTGTTGTTGTCTTAAATACAGAAAAGACAGAGCATGTGAGGTTTGAGGCACAGTACCCCTCTGCCAAGGGGTACATTTTTGTTCTCGTTTCCCATCCCTCACTTGTGCACTGCTGTGAAAGGCTGGTGTCACTCAAACTGCATATGCAGAGGAATGGAAAAGGTATTGATCGAGTCCAGGTCCTTCAGTTTCTGACCTGAGATTTAGGGCCTGCCAAGCAGCGGCCGGACGTCTGCATTGTAAAAGCCGTCTGTCCCTCCACATGCAAACTGCTGCAGGGACAAGGCAGGATGGAACAAACTGGAGTCAGTGTTACTACCAGGAAATAACGGGGCAAAAGTGAAACTAAACATTTTGGTGAGTGCAGAAGGAATGGTAGATCCTGACTGTACCAGAGATCATAATATTGGCTGCTCTGCACTGTACAGGTTTTGCTGGCAAAGACCACACAATTTACAGTTACAGTCCCACAAAATGCACTTTTAAATGATAGGAGTTTCACTATACTTAGAAACTTGCTGTAAGAGTGTGAGTTTTAAAAGGCTAACCCTGGTCCCTCCATTCCCAATTATTCACGTTTTAGGAATCTTATCCATAATTAATAAATTATTTTCCTCTTTGCATATATATTACTTGCATCCAAACCAGTAGCAGTGTTAAAAGCAGATAGGCAAATAATGAAATGTTCCAATAGGCAAGATCCATGTTTTGATAAAACACGATGAGTTTAATATAAGACCACCACCAGTGTATCAGACATGATGAACATGCAGTAAAAGGCAGTTTAAATCCAAACATTTCTAAAAGTAGATAAATTACTATTATTATTATTTCTTTGATGTGGAACTGGGGCAAATGGATTCCATCGTGCTAACAGCTGACAAGCATCTGACATCTCCCGAGTCCCAGGGTAGCTCTCTTTTTGGTTCAGTAATTAGGCCTTCACTAAGATAATAAAAAATGTATTCATGAAACCAGAAGAGGCAGCTAACACATTATCTCTGTATTAAAGATTTGTAACTGTGGTAACAGGACTGTTAGCTTATTTGATTTCATTTAACACTGTCAAGTCAGCTATCAAGCCTGCAGTCTAACAAATGAATTTTAGGTTCTCCTTTGAGAAGGAAACTGGGTGAAAATGGTTTTAGTATTGCGTTATCTTTGTTAATTTAGCATCTAGATAGCAGAATTGTACAGTTAAGAGTTCTAAACCCCATAAAGCAGCAGTCCTTATATTTTTACACATACTGACCAGCAACATGTCCCCCCAGGCTGTCACTAACAATTGTGATAATCATTTAAACAGGAAAAGCAATTCCCACAGTGAACTCTCAGCCATCATCAGTCTTTCCTCAAGACATTTGAACACAAAGGGAAAACAACAACTAAACAGCAATAGAAAAAATACAACATATTTGATTTTGCTACTAAATGTTTCTCTGACAAACCAATTCCTTTCTTAGACTGAGAAGAAGGCTAAATAAAGTTTTACTGCTGCCAGTCATACCCGGTTTTGAATATCAGTACTGCAGATAAACTGGCATAAGCTGCTTTAGAGTCAGAAACCGGGATATAGGGAGAAAAAGAACAACTTGACATAAAGAAATAGGCCATTACAGTTTACAGCATTTAGGATTAACTGTGATACCAAGAGTTTAAAATGCAGCTTGTGTAAATCCTGTTTTCTGCTAAAAGGATACTGATACTGCAAATAGATATTTATAGACAACATTTTCATAGACATTATTTTTTTTTCCTAAAAAGCATAATTAATCCCAGCTTAATGTGTACAATACACCAGGAAAGCCAGCTCAGGCCAGTTCCACACTCCCCACCCCGCAGGTGCGTGGCTCGTGTGCTGCAGCTGGCTCTCTGATTTCCAGGCTGCTTAGATTATCCATGGCTGGGGGTGGGAGGGGGGTGGTGTTTGGTTGGTTGGTTGGTTGGTTGGTTTTTTAAATAAAAGTTTTTAGCAAAACCAAGTTCTTTCATTTAAGTGCTGTTGCAGGATCCCATCATGCTAACAGCTGATGCATTACATCACCCAGCAAGGAAGCAGTGCCAGTAGTCCTTGAACACTCCCCTCCCTCCAGTTTCCTGGACAAGCAAAGAATGTGCGTGGGTGGGATTCACTGGCCAAATTCCTCTGGAGCTGCTGCGCTGCTACAAAACTGGAATTAGATAAAGCAGTTATGTTAGGACACCTGGGGCCTGAGTTGAGATCTCCCCTTTTAAAAAGCACATAAAATAACGAAACCAGTCAGCAGTGGCCCATTGCCATGGTGAACAGGGTATCTTTGGCTTGAGGGGAGGAGAGCCCTCTTCTCCCTTTTCTTGTCCTCCAGAGCCCCCGTTCCCCAGCCCACCTCTATCTGATTATCCAACAGCACCCAGGCCTGCATCTGCTTTTGTTTACAGTATTTCAATTGTGCAGATACCAGCACTGGTTTTTAATTCACTATTATGAAAAAATAATGCCCTTTAACTTTACTATTCTTGATCAGGCACCCTAGGCTTGTCAGGGAGCTGCTGATAAAGGAAAAGCTGTAAACAAGTGGGTTTGCTGTGACATATACTGGCACTCACTTCTTTTATCAACCTGAGGACAAGTAGTACAATACCTAAACATGCAACCAGGCTAAGAACAGAATGTTATTAAAACTAATGAAGTCTGTGTTAATGCATTGCATCACAGAGTCATGTGATAAAAATGTACTGGGGACATTGAGGAATTCATTAAGAAGATAATTAAGAAGTTGTAAAGGTAGAAAGGCCACTATATCTGCAAGGGTTTATGAGGTGAATTTACAGGTCAATTAAGAAGAAGAATAGAGGGAGCTCAGCACCAGGCACTACTTCTCACAGAGAGCTGTGGGATTTGGGAAGGTTTGGAAGCTGGGAAGGGGAAAACATAGGAAAAGGAAAACAGAGAAGATTTACATCAGACACAAACCCTATTCACTATGAAGACCTAGCCACTGATGTCAGGTAAACTCCCTTATCTAATACATATATCCTTGGCTGTAGACTAATTACACATGAAGAAATTGCTCATCAAAGCAGCAACCTCACACTCAGAGCAGGACCATTCCTTAGAAATCCTGAGCATTGCTTTCAGAAGATTCATATTTAGTCCTACTATTTCTTAAATCAAGTTTGTGGAGATTTCTTGCACACAGCCCAGGAGACATTTCTTTCTGGTTGCTGTATCACATGGTATTATAAATTGTATTTGCCATCCAATCCTTGATTAGATTGTTTAATTAACTGAGCTGCTGGTTGCTACTGATCTAGGAGATGCCCTCTCCTCTCCCCTTAACCACGTCTCACTACTGGCAAGGCAAAAGCCAGATACATCCACCCTGCCTGCATGAGGACAGGTCCTGATGGAAGCTCCTGGCCAAAGACCGCGGTTCCTCTTCCAGCCACAGCAGGTTCGCGGTGTGCTGCTGGAGGGGCCCGCACTGGCTGGAGGCACACCGGGAACTAGCCCTGCCACGGCTCGCTCTGCTCCCGCACTGCTGCGGGAGGAGGGTTAGTGACCCATGGGCCCCGATTATGGGAAATGGCCACTCTGCTCCTGGAGACAGGAGGTCCAAACCCCTGGACTTGCAGCTTCTGTAAGCTGGATGGAATGAGTTGGACTACAAATCTATGCAAGTAGGCTCTGCAGCTTTCTGGAACAAATATGCTCCTTAAGCAGGTCTCCAAAACTAAGATAAAAGCCTCTTTTACACTGGTATTCACAATTATTCTATATGATTCTCTTTCAGTGATCTTTCTCAGAATTTCAAATCATTTGGTTTCCACCTAGGTGGATCTATATTAGCATTAACCAGTGTTTTCTGTGACTTTAGAACTAGAATTAAAATTTTACACCATTCACCAGTTATTTTCTGAGTTAACAATATAAAATACTTGCTGGTAGAGCTGCATACAATTACTCTGGGTGTTAATGACCTGATCCAAAGGCTAACCTTTATTTCACCAGGTTTTGAATGAAGCCCTATGGTTTTAATGCTTCAGTTTAGTGTTGGAACTCTAATCCCTTCTGTATCAACCAAGACTGCAGTTAAGATGATGTCGCTTTATAAGAAACAAACTCAACAAAGCTATTTACAAAATTTAACTTCCAGGACAGTGTGGGAGAAGAGAGGAGTCTGTTCTCTTTTGTACAGGTTTGGTGGTTTGTTTTTTTTTTTTTTTTCCCCACTTCATCTGCTATATCTCCTTCAGGAAAGGCTTCTATTTTAGTTTCTTATAGTTAAATGATTTACGGTAAAAAGTTCACCAAGAAAGCTAATGCATATTTGTAGTAATAAATATATATGGTGCCAAGCACATCAATGCTGCATGATGCATTGCATCTCTGCACATTTTTCTTAAAACCTTTTTCCTTCTTAATTATCTTCTGTCAGTGATATTCCTGAAGTACAAGAGAGCATTATAGCTTGAACAGATCAGCAGTGCATTAGATAACGATGATGTCACCAAGCAGATGTTTATTTTGTAATGAAGATCCATCATACTTATTCCACTGAGCACATATTTGTAAAGACCATATCAGACTAGTTGAAAGCATTCATTTACTTTTGATAGAAATATTTTATTCTCCTTGTGTCCTCCTTCACACCCTGCTCCTTTTGTTCCCATGACACCCTTGCTGTTTCCTTCAGCTCAAGTTACCCTGTGGTTTTGCAGGGTTTTGCCCTGGTCAGACTCTTCCTCTTCCCAAGCTCTTAAGTCATTCATCCTTTCCCTGACATCGTGGCCAACAGCCTTACCCAGGGTGGTGACGGTTCAACTAGAACACCATGTTCCCTGAAACATGTCAAATTAGTACAGCCAAGAGAGGACTGAGCAGAAGACAAAGAATTGAGACAAACCGTTTTATGCGACTGCTTATACAGACAGGTTAGTCTGAAGTAAGGTCACACATATGCTCCCCCCTCCCCACCATGTAATCCCAGCTCTTTGTGATAACAGCCTCCCAGCTGCGGTGCATATGGAAGTCACATGCATATACTCATTGAAGGAGATAATTTTTTCTGTTCAAAAATCAAGACGAAATGCCTAGTTCCACTAGTTCCAACCACTGCAGCTAATAGCAAGTATTTTCAGCTTGAAGCAGTTTTTGTAGATCACATATATGCTCTTTATTTAGGTGTCACGCTTGCTGGCATGTTTAATGTCAACTTATCCGTTGGTGTTTCGCTGCTCTTACCAAACAAAGTCTTTCCCAAAGACACGCCCTGCCTGTTTACACAGGCACTTCTCTCTACAGTCCTCTCCAGGCCTAGCTTTCATCCTTACCTTCTTGCCCTGAAACATTCACGTTATTTCCTCGTGCACTGCTTACAGTTACTCAGCAAAGCAGGAAGAAAATGCTCCCATTCAAGGTTTCCACAGCAGCAAGCACAGTACCACTTCACGTGTGTTTTTAAGAATGTGAGTACTGGTATTCATCATTGTGATACCAGACCCTTTGAGTATCCTGGTGGATGAAGGACATCAATAATGGCACATCTTGCAGATCATCGAAAGGAAAAAAATCTCTAACTTTCTTTTAGGCTCCATTAGGAAAGGAAAGGAAACAAACTGTGGGACTGTATTGACTTTGCTGGGACAATAGCCACAGCACTGTGTCAAGAAGAATGAAATACATTGAACGCCCCTAGTTCTTGTTGCGGTTTCACTTTTCTGGGAGTTTGTATTAGATGCTACCATTTTATATCTGGCTCTTGACAGCCTGCAGCAATAAAGGCAGAGATAAAATGGTTCCTGATAGGGAACTATTTAATTCATTTGTTTACTAAATTCTTAATTTAAGTAATAACCTGCTTGTCCTGGCTTCCACTAAACTTGTTGTTTTTATCTGAGCTGTTACATTTGCAGAGCATTGGTGTGACGTCGCTCTCATACGGTAGGCTCAGTTAAGTGAAAATATTTCAGAACCAGATATTTATCAAATCAAAACTGTTCCGAGCTCTAAGGAGTTTAAAATGCACATCTAGTTCTTGATTTAAATACTGACATTTAAAAAATTCTCTTGAATGACAGGCAGTAAAGACTTGTCTAACCCTAGCCTTTGTTTTTAATGGAAACTTGCAGTTCCAGGTGCAGAGTTGCTGCCCTGGTGCTGAGCAATGCTGAAGGATAGAGAAAGCATGCTTGTGGCTCTTAGTTCCCAGGTACTCTGAGCCTTAATCTACAACTATATGAAACCAGAGATAGGAGAGAAGCTAAAATAAATAAATAAATCATCTTTTGCACTCCTTTCCTATACGCACAGTAAACTATTCTATATAATAACCAAAATACCTCCCCTGAATTTGAAAAGCAAATAGGATTTTTTTCTTTTTAAATAAAACAGCGTTTTGACACTTTGGGTTCTTCATGAAACCCAGAAGTAATTAAAAAATAATGCTCAAAGTTTTCATTTGAATTCTAGAAAAGCATGAAGCATACAAGATCCTTATTTTATAGTGATATATATATATATACTTATGTAAGTAGTGATCCTTATTTTGATCCCAGGTTGCATTTCCTATCTTGGTGCTGGCTGGTATATAGAGACATTATTATTAAAAACAGCTACCTAAAATTATTCCGGATGGCAAAATATAGTTCTTCATGGGTCTAGAAATAATACATGGATAGAATAATAATAGTAATTAACCTTGTCCAAAAATGCCCCAAGTTTCTGGAAGTAATCCATACATGACTAAGAAAAGACTTACAAAGCAATACTGGACCTTGACACATGCACTGTGACATTTTCTTTCTCTAAATGTGCTCATCTGAAACAACAACAACAAAAAGCATCTGGGGTCATTTCTAGATAGAAAAAAGTATTTCTAGAGACAGCAGTGGCTGCCAACAGTAGCTTGTAGGGGTTTTTTGTTGTATGTTGGTGGGTTTTTTTACAAAAAAATCAGTAACGGAAATAGAGCACTTACCTGATGTTGTTGGCACAGAGCGACAAAAGCCCCTCAAATTACTATCTTAAAGGGGAAAAGCACATCAAGCTAACAAGTTCTGTGGAAGTGACTTACAGGACGAATTTTCCCTCGATACTCACCCAGCTGCCAGAATAAAAACATTATTAGACATACTATAACTGACCTATAGAAACCTAAAGATGGAAATGCTTGTTTTCCAGCCTCGCGTACCTGAAGCGCAGCTCTCCCTGTAAGCAGTGTAGGAGAGGATGCCCCAGCACTGGGATGGGCATGAGGCAGCGTGGCTCTCATGGTGCCACCTCAGGGCTCTTGGTTCTCTCCTGTGGTTTTCCGTAATACTCTGTTCTTCTATTGCACGCTAAGCCTAATTTATCAACCTTTACCCAAAAGTACTCCTACTTTAGATAAACAACAAGCAGAGTTAACGAGGTCACTAAAGTAAGTGTGGACTTTCCTCCCAGTTAAGATTTTATGTGAGAGCTCATGAGTTCTTGCCAAGATTTTTTTTTTACATAATTATTTGAGAATTAAACCTGCGAGGCACTGAGTTTAAAAATAAGAGGACACAACGTGCTCACTTATCTTTAAGTATATGAGCAGTATCCCGATTTTTGGAGCTATTCTGTGCCAAAGCCCATGTAATAAGTAGTATGTGGAACTGAACCCACAGCCTGTGAAAGCACTGAATTCAGGTCTATACAAGATTGCCTTATTTATTACTCATGAATGAGAGCATTAAATAGAGGAGATAGATTTAATCCATGTAATACAGTGAAGTAAATTTATTTCAAAACCAAGACTGACAAACCAGCTGTGTAAGTACCAGTGCTGCATGGCTTCATAGCTGATCCCAAGAGTCCATATGGGAGACATAGTCCATCACCATGAACTTCACTGTGTGCCTTTTCAATAATCAGTGAGAACTGAGGTTCACTAGATTAAATAGCCCTGTGTACATTAATACAGAAGGTTTAATATGACATCTGTAACTTTCAAGCAGGTCTGCTGGGTATCAAGGCAGATGAGGTCAGGACTCTGATTCCTGCAGCAATAGTGTAATAACTATGCTTATACTCCTTTGCCGAAAGAAAATAAAAGTGAGAAAAGGGGTGAGAAGTCTCTCTATTGGTTTTGCAAAGAGAGACTGGAGAATAAGACCTAATTGCAAATTGAGATGAATTTTCAGTGGCGATCTAGGAGATACACATGTATACAAGTGATACAAGTGAGGTCACTTGCAGGTCTCCTTATCACGGTGGCAGGAATTCACTGTTGTTTGGGATAAAGGAGTGAAAGTACTTTGAGGAAAAGTTACTGGGCACAGATCAGTCTCTGTCCTTCTGACCTTTCTTTTGTAAAAGGTTAGTGAGCTTTCTTAAGCATAATACTAACAAGTACAGAAAGGAAGCAGAGAGTTGTACTTGGCCTGGGCTGCCTCACTCCAAAAAATAGATATTAGTCTCTTTAAAATTGTTTCATTGACTTCATTTTGGAGGAGTGAAGCAATAAAATGCTGACAAATCATAAATAAATCTCATGGCAGGTGCTAATAGAATACTACAATAATGATTTGGCATTGCGGAAGCTATTCCTAAGAAGAACTGAGTGTAGAAAACTACCTAGGATTCTGGGGGTGGGGCGGGGGGGGGGGGGGGGGGTGTGTGGAAGCTGGGAACCTCCTTTCACAGGATACTGGGTAATATTCCCTAAAGAACTAAATTTTTTTTTACCCACAAAGGGAGCCATTTTTAGGGAAGAAAAAAGCATGTTTAAAAGCCTGAAGTTGATCTTTGAATTAAATTAGTATGTATGTATATTAAACTAGTAGTATGTATCATACTAACATAGAATCATGAGTGCACCCTCAGCAAGTTT
>KL259191.1:0-38082 GCA_000699545.1 Podiceps cristatus
GCCGGGGGGAGAGGCTGAGGCACCTGTCTGTAGAAGAAAATAAAAGGAGCTGTGCTTTCTGATCGCGACCAGCTGGGACTAGCTAATAGATCAGGGGGTCTTACCGATGCGTGGAAAGAGGGCGCGAGGAGGGTGGAGCTGGGCTTTTTTCAGTGGAGGCAGTGGGCACAGGCTGAAGCGCAGGAGGGCCCCTCTGAGCGTCAGGAAGCAGTAGATGTGGTGCGAGGGTGCCCGAGCACAGGTTGTCCAGAGAGACCCAACCTTGGAGTCTCCAACCTTGGAAACAGACAGAAGCCGCCTGGACGTGGTCCGGGGTAACCGGCTGCAGGTGGTCTTGCCTGGTTGAGCAGAGGGTTGGCCGACATGACCTCCAAGAGGCCACTTCCACCCTCGGCTGTTCCCTGAGCTCGTAAGTCAGTGAAACTGTAGTCCAGGTTAAATTGCCGTTACCTTAAAAAAGAAAAATAACTTGCTCTTTGTAACATCCATTATAATGAACGCAGAACTGGTTGATATGTTTTATAGGAACTAAACTGCTTTGCTACACAGTTCTAACTTTAATACCAGTTAAATGAGTTTTGAACAGTAAAACGGAGCACTAGAAGTTTTGTGGAGTAATTCTCATGCTTCTGCATGATATTTTCAAATAGTGATCCAGGGGCACGCCACAGAGTACATAACAAGTGTAGTAAAAATGCCAGTGAGACAGTTTGTTACTCATCCAGCAAATCCTGAAATCCCATTTTCTGTGTATTCCATTTTGTGCCGTGAGGTCTAAAAATGCTTGAAATAGTTCAAGTTGATAAAAGATAGAGAGTTATTGTCTTAAAAAATTGCTCAGATAATGCAATAAACACTTTTTTTCAGGACCAGTATCATAGGAAGTGTTTGCAATTATGCTTTGAAAACAACGAGGCCTGTTTGTTGTTTTCACCAGGTATTGCTTAATCAGCTGAAAATGGTTTTAAAGAAGAAGAAAGAAATTCAGGTAGATGCATTCTTTCTTGATCAGCAGCAGCGTGAAAAACTTCAGAGTAAGTACTTTTTTTTTTTTTTTTTCCTCCCTGAACAAATGTGTAATTTCTTTTTTGTTAGAAGAATCTGTTTGAGTAGCTACTGAAATTAATGTTGCTCGGGCTTTTTTGTGTGTGGTACTTCTTTTTTTTTTCTTTTATCTTTTTTTTTTTTTTCCTCCTTGTTATGTTTTATTTCTGGTGGGCTTTTGTGAGTTTTGGGTGTGTTTGAGAGGGGAGGTTTCTTGTTTATTTTGTAACAGCAATGACTTCTTACCTTGGCAGAGTTAAAAGAATCCTTTAGAGAACTGTGTCTTTGATTTGAAATCTCTTTGCCGTGCTTTATCATTGGTGCGAAGGAGGTAGAAAGTCCTACTTGTGATCCCATTTACAGGCCTTTAATTCACCGGTACCTGAAGCAGTAGCCTTAATGATGTGGGATAACACTGAATTTCAAAGAATCACAGAAAGATTGAGGTTGGAAGGGATCTCTGGAGGTCATCTTGAGTGTATTTTCCCAGTCTTTGTAGCTTGTGTAGTTAACTTGATTTAAAGGTACTGTTCAAATGCTTTTTTTGTGGTGGGTTGTTTGTTTCATTTTTTTTGTTTGTTTGGGTGTGGTGTGTGTTTTTTTTTTTTTTTTTTTTGTTTTGGGGTGGTTTCTTATTTGATGAGATAAACTTTCAGTGATCTTTACTTAAAAAAACCAAACCCAAAACCAAGTAATACAAGATTTGGTTACTACGGTTACTGCAAGATGCTCCTTGCCTTTTACTCAGCACTGGTGAGTCCACAGCTGGAGTGTGGTGTCCAGTTCTGGGCTCCCCGATACAAGAGTGATGTGGACATACTGCAGAGAGTCCAGTGAAGGGCCCCATTAAGATGATGAAGGGCCTGGAGCATTTCTCTTATGAGGAAAGGCTGAGAGAGCTGGGACTGTTCAGCTGGGTGAAGAGAAGGCTTGGGGGATCTCATCAGGGTCTAAAAATATCTGAAGGGAGAGCATAAAGAATGCAGAGACAGGCTTTTTCCCTTGTTGAACAGTGATGGGACAGGAGGCAGTGGGCACAAACTGAAACACAGGACTCTGAACATTAGGAAATACTTTTTTTTAATGTGAGAGTGACTGAGCCACTGGCACAGGTTTCCCAGGGAAGTTGAGGGGTCTCCATCCTTGGAGATATTCAAAACCCATCTGGCCATGGTGCGGGGCAGCCTGCTCCAGGTGACCCTACTTGAGCAGTCAGGCTGGACCACGTGGCCTCCAGAGGTCCCTCTGACTTCAACCATGCTGTGATTTTGTGAAACTGGTCTTCATACTGAAACTTTTTGGTTTTTTTTTTTCATTTGTTAGAAAAAAATACTGGTGTTAAGCTGTTGTAAGGAGACTTAAGAGACTGTGGCACCAGTAGGTTTACTGGAACAGGAAAAACCTAAGAATTAAGCAGTGATTTCTTATTGTAATGTATGCATTGTTTATACTGCTTATTGTAATTCTTATCTAAAAAGAGACTCTCCTTCCAAACGTAGGGTTTACAAAGACTGAAGAGCAAAACCTGGCATCTCTGCTTCTGCACTGTGCACAGCTGAGCAATGGCATCCAGCAGATCCAGTGTATTAAACAAGTAAGACTTCACTGTTGTTAATGTGGGTTTTGGACTGACAGTGTGTCATGTGCACTGTTAATGGGAAATACAATTCTAAAATAAGCTCTGGTAAGGTTTTAAACTTTCCTGGAAACAGGTAAAAAGCAGTTGTTACTGCTGCATGTGCAGTTACCGAAAATAATGGAAGGCAAGTGATAAGTTTCCTGTTTTGTGTGTATGTATTTTTGGTGATCAGAGGTGTTCTTGGAACGTTATTCAACACCTGAAACTTAACAGGGTATGTGACAGTTTTGCATCATATACTTGGATGAGAGGGAATTCTGCCTCTGTTAATGAGGGTATATCCAAAGCTTTTGTTGATTGTGTGTTCTGTTGATTATAGATTGTGCCATTGGTAAAGAAGATGGATCAAAACTCTGCTGCATGTGATCCCATGGTTAAAGCTTGTTTGGATATTTTGGGAGAGACGTATTTTTCATTGGGTTCGAAGAATCCCTTGAAAAAAGTATTATCAAGGTAAAAAATTCAGTAGTAAACCTTTATTTTTCTTGAAATACTATTCATACCTAGAGGTTAGTAATTTGTCATGTACTACAAATTGCTGTAGTTTAATTACTGAAAATTTGTGGTGCTACTATGTGAGTATGTACTGTTTTTCTTTCTTGCTTAGTTAATGATAAACAATACAATATATCATTGGATAAATAACTTCAAAGTGAAGTATTTTTATCAGTTTCATTACTGAAAAGACAACATAGTGTGTAATTAGCACTTTGAATTTTAAAATCTGGTACTTGAGTAGAAATTTAGAACACCTCTGTTAACAAAGAAGTCTCAACTTTGACAATGTCAAGAGAAGGCTGTTCAGAGGAATCATTAACTAAACTGTGGTTTCTTGTGCCTATTTTTATAGCAATTAAATTTTTATGTTGCAAATTACTGTTATATTGTTTTATTGAATTTATTACAGCCTTAACACGTTTAAGATCCAGTGTTTAGCTGTCTTCATTTCTATTTCCGAAAACATTTGTTGTCCCATTGAGAGAAGCAGGGCTTCCATCCTGTATTTGGTTGCATGCCAGAGCTTTAGTCGCCTTTAACAGGTTTCTAGCTGCAACATTTATTTTAAAACGGAGTATCTTTTCATGCAGGAAGCAACATCTATCTATTATTGGAGTTCTAGCTGACATTGACTTTAGTGCAGTGGATATTTAGCACCTCAGCATGAGCTAACGGATCGTGCTGTTTCTTACTGTTGCAGTTCACTAAATGGTCTTCCTGAGGAGTTGATGATGTTAGCTGTGCAAAGCTTTGTATGCTGCCTTAGGGAAGAACTGAAAACCGCAGATGTGTATTTGTACAGAAAAGTGCTGGACAACCTTGCTTCCTGTATGGAGGACTTCAGCTTAGGTACAATGACGTTGAATATATTGTCTTCTGTTTTAACTTGGTCAGCATTGGCTTGCATCTTGGTGTGGCACCCAATAGTGTTTGCATCTTTATCTATGTAAAATAGACAGGGTTGGCTAGTATTCAGTAGTTAAAAATGTGTTTTCTTTCCTCTAGGTAGAGCAAGTATTAAGAACCTGTTTGAAGAAGGTAAAGTTATATTTATAGTAAAATAAATCTTCACTGTAGATTTTTGGGGGGAGGGTTGTGTGTGAAGTAGTAACATGAGGTAGGCAGAAAGTTCTGGCAGATCTGATTTTCTCCTGGTTAATCTTTAATAACTAGTATCCCCTCACACGGTACTTTTTTATCAAAGACGCATCCCTCGATTTGTACATTTAATTTCCAGGGGGTCAATCCCGCTTTATTGAGCAGCCCTAGATATAAATCTGGAAATGTACCAGTGAGCGATTCTTAAAGGGCTGGAGCAGTTGATGGTACTTTACATGAGGTATTCTCTGTCCAGTGCCTCAAGGTGAAGTTGGATTGTGGTAACATCGAGGTGTTAACAGCCAGCCTTGACTGTAGCAAGCCCAGGCCTGGAGTTTGAATTTTGTGGCCAAGAATTTTTATTTGGTAATAATGTGGCAGAAGTCTGATCTGCTGGTAACATGGGATAACTTGACATACTGTGCCCTCAGTGTGCAGATAGTGTTCACAGCTTCCTGTGGACCTTTTATTGCTGCTCTGTCTTTAGCTCTTTGATTTCAGCTTTTCATGGAGGAACGAGAACTCTCAGTACCTGACAGGATCAGGCCAAGTGGGTTAGAAACTCCCGTATTGTACCAGGTTGTTGCCAAACAGCTTGAGATTTTGCTTTAGCATTACGTCTTTGGATCTGCACTGCAATTTCAGTTGAATTTTGTTACGGTGTGGAAGAAACACCACTGCATGGATAACTGCTCATTGTGTCTGGGTATGATGTGTGCATGTGATTGCTTTGCTGGAATTTTTCTGTTCTATTTCTCCATTAAATAAATTCATATCATAATTATTTTCACTAGTTCTTCAGTTTCTGCAGAAGTCACTACTTGACATACAGGAAGCAAACAGGCAAGTGAATTCAGTGTAACCCGTGTTTTACCTGTTTTTATTTACAAGATAATCTTACACTCTTATAAGATAATCTGGTATGGTTTGGTGTATCACTTTTATAGCCATACATGGAGGAAAGATGGGAATGTCTTTTTACAATGATATGTTTTAAATTTAAAAAAGCTGCCAGTGAGTTTCTTTCCTTTTGTGGCAATGTGATGATATAAAATGAGAGGAAAGGAAGAAAATTAAAGATTGGTAATATTTAAGACACTGATGGTGTGTTAGAGCTACTGCTTTTAAGGTAGGCCTTTGAGATGTGGTTTTGCTATCTGAATTGTGACTGAACACTGTAATTAATAGATATACTTATTAAAATTCAGGTAGAGTAATACTCTTCCACTTCCCATGAGTGTTTAATTCAGGATTGATATTCTATTTAGTCTGTCACAGCAGTCAGCATTTAATATCTTGACATCTTCCAGTGTTGCATAAAGTGAAGCCTCTTCACTGTGGTCTCTCATCATGTACCCGGAGAGGAAGGGTGCTTAATGGAATGTTTTGTACATTAAAAGTTTACGTATTGTCCATCTTCATGTTAGAAGAAAGTCAATTCATAGAAATACTCTTTGCACATGGAGGAACTGCTTGAAAAATGAGAAAGGAGCAGCACTGTGTTCTGCTGATCTTTTTGCAGTTTCTGGAAAAGTTCAGTCCTGCTCTGACAGGATTAAATGAGTGAAAGTTTCTCACGGGCACCTGCAGAAACTGTAGTAGAATTTGTCATGATATTTGTTAATTTAATTTTGAAATGCTGCCCTTCAGTCTGCTGCTGAGTTTTCCTATAGTTACGTATCCAGTCAACTCAATAAATTCATTTTTACTATCAATTCTATCTAAAGTTGACAGAATGTAGTTTTCTGGGGATGGTGAAGAATGATTTTCATTTCCTTTTTGTGTGCATGACTTGTGATTTTTTTTAATTTTTTTTTTTTGTTCCCCCCAGAAAGAGTTACGGAAATTGTATTGTTCAGACTCAACTGATGCATGATTTACTGATAGCCATTAAAGTTTCAATGATGCTTGTACAGAAATTACAAGAAAATATCCAGGGAAGTCTTTGGAAGCACCATGAGTCTTTTGTTTGGCAAAGTATGTGTAGTTTACTGAAAAGCTCTGCAAACTTCCTAATGGATGGTAAGTTTAGTAACATTCAAACCCAAATATTTTTATTAAGTCAGTCTTGTGGTCTTTGTAGTAAGCACAGCTTGTATGTATAAAAACTTGGCTTAGCTTGAATGGAAATTGAACTGCTGAGATTAATGGGAGTGGGAGCAGTAGTAGGTCTTTTGGCAAGCTCTGATCTGTAGATCATAATTTTGGAGTGTACAGTTTAACTTGTCCTACTGCAAAAAAAGAAGGTAAATGCTATTACTAATAATTTAGAAACTAACAAATACTTTTGAGACTCACCGAATGTCTGTGCCTACCAAAAATTTATATATCTGGGTGAAGTATGCTGTCAGAACTACTTATTGGCGCACTGTAACTAATTGTGTTTACTTCTTATACAGATATTTTTGTACAGTAGAATGTAATATAAATGCTAATAGGCTTTGCCACCGTCCTTTTTATTACTGGGTAGATTTATGTTTTCTATTTGGTAAAAGGTATTAATAGTTTTCTATTACACTAGAGTATAAATTAATTAATACTTGCTATCCAGACAGGCACTACAGATTTGTGATTATACAGCTACAAGTAGTCTAGTAAAATGCAATACCATCCTTAAAATTTTAGTACATAGTTCTAGCGCACAGTGTTTGCAGCACTCTAATGTAAAATTCTCTTTCTCTACTGTGTAGACACTCTGCTGCAGACTGTTCAGACTACCTCAGGACTGGCTGTTATTCTGTTTACTAAAGCTATGTATGAGCCGGTTGAAGAATTACCTTCCTTGGTAAGTGTATTTCTTCACTGAAGACTGAAACGTCGTCGTGTCATTAATCAGTGCTACCAGTGTTGTTCAGAGGCTTTGCTGATACGGATGGCAGGACCTGCCAGCCTCTGTATCAGTCTTCTGCTGCGGTGTGAGTCCTTTGTTCTCTCCTTGCTGTATGAAATAATTAGATTTTTGAATTTGAGAAAAACAACGTACAAGAAATCTCTTCAGGTCTTCCAAGATTTGCGTTTATGCACAGAACAGTTTTTCTCCTGTGCTGAAATACTGTAACTGGTGTTATTTTGCCATTACAGGTCAGTGACTTGCTTCTTGGCTCGATACAACGCACGGGCGTGCCAGTGTGGTTTGTGAGTAATTGCAGGGCTCTGTGTACGGCAGAACTCCCTGACTCGGTCCGTCTCTTTCTTTGCCATGGAGCGCTGGCTATGCTGGAATGGAAGAGTGGCAGCATGGGTGAAAATGGAGAGAAACTGTTATTAGATATTGTATCGGTCTTGCTGTCTTTGAGTTCAGAGTAAGCCTGTGTTTTGATTTGTATTGTTTCACATTTGAGGGGAGGAGGTTGGTCTTTTTACTTGTATATTTGCACGGCTCATGTGGTCCTGGTGGAATATCTCATTGACGTTTTCAGTGTAGTGACGGATCGTGTCACCTTTTTTAATATATTCAGAATAACTCTATAAGTTTGAAAAACATAGTCTTGATATTGCATAGATAGTTCTAAGTTACAATTTTCTCTTGCATGCTAAAATGAAATTCTGTTTTTTTCCAACATCAGTACGGTTGGTTTACCAAATACTTGATGTTAAGGTATGGCAGAATCAGTTGTTATGCAGACAAATAAACTTTAGATTCAGGACATCACCTCCTATGCTATTAAAAGTGCAGAAGAAAACAAAGTGTGCCAATGAGTGGAATACTTGAAGTAAGAGGAGTGTTGTGTTTTGGTTGTTGTGTGTTTGTTTTTTTTTTTTTTTTTTTTCTGGTCGCAAGCCTTGGCTGCTTACACAGCTCTAATGGACTACCAGCACTAGTGGATAGGAGACTAGAATGTATTCAGTTCAACCTTTGTTCCTGCCTTGGAAGTCAGTTTTGTGATTTTTGGTTCTGCACATACAGTACTCAGTTTTAATGATATTTTTACATGGCAATGAAAAATTTTCCTTATTTTCAAGAGGCTTGCAGTAACATCATGCTGCTCAAATATTATCATATGGATTTTTGTTTGTTCTTAAAATAGCAAGTGTAGTGGCTTGTCAGGTTTCTTTTCTCCATATTTAGGGGTTTTAGCTGTGACCAGATAACAGCATATGAGGTGACTGAGCATACACTTTGCAACATCCAGTTCATCATCTCCTTTTTGCATTAATTCCTTTTCTTCAGTGAATGGTTAGTGCCTCCTTACCTGTTTCAGTATGACATGAACTAATGTGATGAATAATTATTTTGAAAAAGAATTATTTTTTTTCTGAAAAAAAAATGACAAATGCAAGTAATGAGGTGGTTGTTTTGTGTTTTGTTTTTTTTTTTTTTTTTTTCCATTCTTTTTAAAAGGTTAAAAGAATCCAGTATGGCAACATCTTTGTCTAGAATCCTTGCTATTTGGACTAGTTCAGCACTATCTGCCCTTGTTTCAGGCTCCTCAAATTTAAAAATCAAGCTTAATGGGAGCTCGGTCATAATTGGGAAGCTACTGGAATACATTTATACACACTGGGAACACCCTCTGGATGCTGTTAGACACCAAACCAAATTGATATTCAAGAATCTTCTTCAGATACACCAGACCACCATTGCTGGATCCAATGAAAAATCAGACCCTTTCTTTGCAAGGCTGACTAAGCGTTTACTAAGCTTGGAATGGCACGTGAAAGGGAAATACGCTTCTCTTGGCTGTCTTGTGGAGTGTGTGGGCACTGAAAATATCCTACAGTTGGATGGAACAATTCCAGCACAGATCTTGGATGTGATGAATGATCAGTCTCTTGCACCCTATGCTAGTGATCTTTTGGAAACCATGTTTACAAATCACAAAGCCCATTTTATGTTGAGTTTTAAAGAAGGCTCTTGGATTGACCAGTGGCATGACATCTGGGTTTCTCCTCTTCTTGTAATCCTGTGTGAAGGGAAGCATGACCAAACTACTTATATAATAGATTACTATTTACCAAAATTGCTCAGATGTAGCCCTGACAGTCTGAGCTACATGATTAGAATTCTTCAGGCTTCTGCAGATGCTAATCTTGGTAAGAAGATATCGTAGTTGTAATTATGATTGTTTGTTGTGTGTTGTTTTTTTTTTTTTTTAAAAACCCAACAATTTCTGATCTATTGTTATTGGTAGACTTAATCTGGGAGGAAAATTCCAGACGGTTATTATTGCTGTTAGTATTTCAAGGTGGAAATGTCTTCATGCCATGAGCAGAACAATGAGTATTCTAACTGTGGGTGCCTTGTTTTCTTTACATGCCAAGCTTTGCTACGTATTGGTATTTCTTCTATTTTTTGTGTTCTGCTATTATTTCTTACAGAGGCCTGTCTGATAACAGGGCTTTACAGATTGGGTTTTCTTGCAAATATGTGGACGCAAGATATATGATTTCTTGTAGTTTTGACATAATTGAGTGTAATACTAGAATAATGGCTTGTGAGGTATCACAAGTTCGTTTTTCCATATGACATGTTGAAGAAGCAGCCTTTTGGGAACCAGGCAATTTAGAACTAGTTGAATCTATGACAGAATCTATCTTTTGGAGGTAATGGGGTAGAAAATAAAAGAGGGGGCTAGGAGTCACGTGTTGGAATTGTGGGGAGATTCTGACAAGCATTGCAATTAGTACCTTGTTTATCGTGTTAATCAAAATACAATTATTACTGGTTTACATTTTCTTTAGGCTCTCGCAGTACTAGAGGAGCTCTTGGAGCATTAATGGCGTGTCTGAGAACAGCCAGGGCTCATGGACACCTGGAACTCTCAAATATCGTGAGCAATGGTCTTGTATCCACTGAATGTATCAAACAGGGTCTAGTTCATCAGCACAATCAGGTAGAGGGACAACATTCTTTTTGTGTCTTTAAATTAGAATAATTGTTTAGATCCTAAATACTGTGCCATCGTTGTTTTAAACAAAGGTATCATCACAGGTATTTGTAACTCTTTTCTGCTTCTAAATATCTTTCAGGTTTGCATTGATGCTTTAGGTTTGCTTTGTGAAACCCATCGTAGCACGGAAGTTGTGTCTATGGAAGAAATGCAACTAATCCAATTTTTTATGATGTACAACTTGAACAGCCAGTCTCCTTCAGTAAGGCAACAGATATGTTCTTTACTGAGAAAGGTAATTTAAAACTATAAACAATGTCTAATGAGCTTAATATGTTAGTGTTACAGCATTTAAAAAAAATAATTCTGAGTATGTTATGAAGTTGCTCATCTGAAAGAGTAGAAGCTATAAGACCAGGGCTATGTTGTATGTATTACACAACTGAATCACGGTAAGTCATTGCAGGCAAGGATGGCTTAAACAAAAAAAAAAAAAATAAGTAATAGGCATAGTAACTTGATCATGAATGGTAGTGCGTGTTACCTAACGTGTCAGTGTATGCATACTTTACCAATAGCAAAACAATGTGCTGTAGACTCAGCAATAAATCTTGTGTTGCCTTTGTTGGGGACTAAGAGTGTGCTTATGTAGACTTGCCTTACCTCAGGCAAATTCAGTCGCTTGATCGTCCTCAGCTTCCTGACTTGGAAGACAAGGTAGAGAAATATTGAGAGGACAAGGGTTAATGGTCTTAAACTGAGACAGGGTAGGTTTAGGTTGGATATAAGGAAGAAATTCTTTACGATGAGGGTGGTGAAGCACTGGAACGGGTTGCCCAGAGGGGTGGTGGAGGCCCCATCCCTGGAAACATTCAAGCCCAGGTTGGACGGGGCTGTGAGCAACCTGATCTGGGTAATGGTGTCCCTGCTCACTGCAGGGGGTTGGACTAGATGGGCTCTGGGGGTCCCCTCCAACCCAAAACATTCTATGACTCTATGAATATTAAGGGAACAGCATGACACATGGCTGTGCTGCTGTTACAGTCGGCGGGGATTGGGTGTGACAGTGTTGTAGAAGTTGCCAAGTAGATCATGGTAGAAGAATATGGATAGAATGAGGAAACAATGTACATATAAAGAATGTTTTGGAAGAAGTTAATGGCAGAAGGCGGCAGTGTGGAAGGAGAAAACAACGGAGGTGTGTGTGTGCGGGGTAAACGAAAGAATAGGTTTGGCAGAAACAAAAGAGCAGTAGTCCATATCTTTCCATTCTTGCCTGATGCAGACTGAGGAGTATGAGATGGAAAAAATTGTTTTAGAAGGAGTGTGATAAGAAAGGAGATAATACTAGTGGGTAATAAAAGCACTGGGGAAGGACTCCTGAGGAGAGTCACACTCTAAGAGACAGTGAAGCTATAAAATGATATGCATTAATTGAGCTTTTTTTTATTGAGGAACTTATGTGGAAAATGGGGAGGGGGGAGGAGAAAACTAGGTATGAATTTAAGGAGGAATATGGAGAAAGTTCTCGGGAGGAATGGGGGAGTAGGGTGGGGGGTGGTCACAAGGTTGATGGGGAGCAAAAAACTTGGGTTTGAAGTGGAGAGAGTGGAGTGGAGGGTCAGCTGTGTGTACACAAATGTCGTAAAAATTGCGAGCAAAGTGATCTGGGAATTAAGCTGAAAATCCCACTTTTCCTTATTTAACTTTTAATTACTCTTGCCTTAGCCATGTTTTGGTTTTGTTTTAAAAGTTATTTTGTAGGATACAAGAAAGTTCCCAGGTGCTTTATAAGACAGAACAAAATAAAACCAAGCAAGAGTTACTTGAACACTCAGCTCAAAGGCATCCTTCGGAGACTTTGCAGCAGTATAAAGTAAGTAAATATAAAGTGAGTTAGACTGCTAGAGATACTGATAGAAGAGGTGGGATGGCATTTCTGAAAGATAGTTGTTCTTGAGAACACCTCTGGGTAAGGTAGGCTCTGTATCTGTTAGGAAATAGTGCAGGGCAGAAGGAAGAAACCTGGAAATGAAAACAGTGCTGTGGACCTTGTCCACACTGTATACACTTGTGCAAGTTAATTTTGACGAAATGTACTGTTGTCTCATGAGCTGAGTGCCTCTTAGTACTTGGAGGGCATCTTTAAGCTTAACTTCGAACAAAAGCAATCAAGATTAGTTTCTGAGGGAGTGCCCCGTGATGTGAACTGAAACAGCAGGAGGTGGGGGATGACTGGATATGTACCCCCAATCCAAACTAAAATTTTCAGGTAAATGTCCTGTCAGCTGCTGGCAGTTTAGTAGCAAATTTTAAATGATGTGTGTTACTTGGGCTTGAAATAGAGATGACTTCAGCTTCAGCCTTTTTCTAGTTCTCCAGAATGATCAGTGAGATAATGAATGACAGAGCTTCAGCACAAAGACCTCTGTGTGAAGACTTCTTTTGTATTTGTCTTTCTTCCTATTTGAAGGCTCGCATAATCAGCTTCTTTGTATTAAACTGTTTCTTGTCTTGAGTTGTGCTTTTCTTGTTCAACTACTTTTGAAGGCTTTGATAAAATGGCCATGTTTTTCTGGGAGTGGGGAAGTTAAACTTTTTTTAAAAAAATAAACGTTTAAAAAATAAAAAAAAAAGCTGTCCAGCCTTCACTGTACCTTAGGAAACAAGAAATTTGTCAGTATTGTGAAGGTAGGATTCCTATTCCTCTGAAATTAACTGTAAGGTCATAGTTTTTTTGGGTAACATATAAAGCAGAATGCCATGAATTCAATTACTTAGATTTTTCTTTCTTTGGCAGCAAGTAAACTCTCTTAAAATATCTTTTGTGATTTTCAGGATTTCATGTCATCTGTGTGTGACAGACTTTTTGAGGCACTGTTTCCTGGTTCATCACACCCAACCCGATTTTCTGCACTAAGTATTTTAGGATCAATAGCAGAAATATTTTCTGTTCCAAAAGGTGAGAAGTCTAACTTATAGGCTGTAGGAATGGGAGGTATTGAAGCCTATTCTTTTATGCCAGCTAGTTCATTTCTGTCTAAATAGAATGGTGTTCTTAGTCCTGAATTTCTATGGCATTTCCTGTGTTGGTTTCATTTTACCCAAAGGAGGGATCATTAAGCTTTACTGAAAAATGGAATGTTGAAGTAGATACAAATATTTATGGCCTGGTGAATATCTTCCATAAATTGGGATTTTCTTCAGTAGCTTTTTTTTTTTCAGCAAGATTTCTCAATGGGTTTTTGTTATTATAAAGAAAACTTTTGGACAAGATTCAATATGTTTGATAGCTTTACACCCTTTTTCTGTTCTAATGTCTTTATAATATGTAATTTAAAACGTTCAGACCATAAAACCTCTTGATTGAGACAGCTTGCGTATCATCATATTATTACTGTGCTAAACAAAGAATACTTTAATCGGACTGTTCATGGTGTTGTGCTACCGTTGCTTTAAATTTTCTTCACAATATTATGACAACCCCAATTCAAGAAGTATTAGAGCCTTGGAGTATTGTTGGTCTTGCTAAATCTTGTGTATGGATCATATGGCTAGCATACAATTTAAGACTGAAAACATTTTTAATTATTATTTATTTCTTTTAAAAGAAATGAGACATGTAAGATAAAAGTTGGTTTTGGGGGAGGGAAATGCCCTCTTGGTAGACCTTTTTAAAAACCTTTGATAAATCATGAACATGTTAATTTTATTATTGCAAGTTTGTGGTATGTTGTTACTGCCTTTTTTTTTTTAATTAGAAAATTTTATTGGGAGCTGTTTATAGCAGCTTTAGGATTTCAGAAGCCTGACATTACATTTACAAAGGAGATTTAGCTGCTGTTGTATTCTGTGCTGGAATGTGCCGCACTTGTTTACATCTTAAAATTTCTGACTGCTTTACAGCACTTGGTCAGTCACGAGAAATCATGACTCCTTTAAATCTAAATCAAAAGCAAAAAATTTGTAACAGCTTCCATTTTAGGGTGTTAGGGCAAAAAAAGCCCCCAAACCAACCCAAAACACACTGAAGTTTTAAACCTTTTTTGAAAGGAATTATTTTCTGATATTACATACTTCTAGGAAAGGAATTTTTAAGAAAAGCTAAAATAAAGATTATTTTCAATGCCGAACTTAATGTGAATAAGTGGGATTCTGGTTTTGGCAATAAGTTACTTTCTGTATTACTGAAAGTAATTTTTTAGATATGGTAACCTTTTATTCAACAGTAAACATGGCATTTTAAGACCTATTAAGAAACGTAATAGTAAAAATAATGCTTTAGTTAAGATGTCGTTTCAGTGCTTCTGTTAGTATAGCTAAGCAAAATGTGAATGCAGTGCTTATTTTGGGAAGAATTACAGCAAAACTATGTGAGGCACTGACTTCTTTCAACAGGCCAGGCACAGGTTTTTCATTTGGATCAGGAGATGGATCCTACTCGTGTCCAAACTTTGATCCAGTGTTTTGCCAGTACTTTTGAAGAAGTGAAAGTTCTAGCATTTGAGCTTTTGGTGAAACTCCGTGATGTTGCATTTAATTTACAGGTATGTAACTAAACATAGTTGAAAGTCAGTAACCTTTGTGAAAGGTGAATGTTGTATATTAAACCAGGTACTAAACTAGGTACTTGAACTAGGTACGAAGCATAATTGCTGAAAGTTAGAAGTCAGTCCAAGTTGACTGCAGTATTTTTCATCCCTAACGTCTTTTATATATTTTTACACAGCTTCTGCCCTTACCTAAGGGGGCTTGTTTCACTAATGGATCAAGGAGTTTGGGAAGTTCATTGGGTATGACTGTGAACTATCAAAGAAATAGTTGATGCAAGCTCCTTGCTTAGCTGTGGCTTCCCTTAGAAAATGATTGAGGTGTTTTGACTTGGTTGCTTTTGTATTTTAAGAAATCCAGCTCTATTTTTCCTTTCTGATTGGTCTCACACTTCATTTTCTGGTTATCTTTTTTTATTTCTCCCAAATTATACCCTTTGATTTGATATGGATTTTTGTGTTTATTACTTCATAAAAAGTTACTTTTAAATTCAAAAGTACTGGTGAACAAATACTGCTTCCTGACAGAAGGCAGTATTCTGAAAACAAAAACATTCTTCTATGAAGTGCAGCCTGTTTGTATACAGCTTTATAAATGACTGCCTCCATCCTTGATGTGTGTGTAATTGCATCTTTGCTATATATATACACACATGCATGCTTTCAGTGTAAGATGATCAGTGTACACAATAACTGCTTCTTAAGAAATGCGTACCAGCAAGCTTACTGAAAAGCAGGTCCTTAGATTTCAAGGTGCTAAGCAGCTTAATTAAATCAACATGGGAGCTTAATAAAATGAGCAATGTTGTGTGGTTTTGTTTGTTTGTTTGTTTTTTTTTTTTTAGGATTCTGAAAATCAAGATCTCCTATTCCAAGCAGCAATGGATCTTAGCACAAGTACCAAGCCATACGATTGTGTCACTGCTTCGTATTTGTTGAACTTTTTAGTATATCATAAAGAACTACAGCATATTTGTTTAGGAAAATATGTTGAGCATAAACCCCAGATGGATGAAAACACTGTAGTAAGTACAGTGGAGAACAACACTTTAGCAGGTAAGCTTCTAGGGAAATTACCCCCCTTTATACTTACTTGAAATGTTACTGCTTTACCTTAAGGCTTTTGGTAGACATAATGGGTAAGTGATGCTTATTTCTAGTAGGATTTCAAGTACATCTTGTTTTGTTGTTAAGAAGCCAGGTGCCTTAGCAAGATCTTAATCTAGTCTTGTATCACATGTTCTCAGAAGATGGCTTTTGTTACTGTTTTGATCAGAGGGAAAGTGGCTTTGAGGGCCTGGCAGCTAGTCTGGTGAAACTGCTTCCCCTGAGAGCCTGCTCACCCAGAGCAAAGGTAGCCATGGTTGGTCTGTGTCATATTCTAGTAGTTGATGTTTGCAGTGCTGCGCCTTGGAGCTCTGTTCACTTGGAGCCATTTTTCCAGGTGGTTTGCAGTCCCACGTATACATTGCTGCGGTAATTAGGCTTTGTTCACGTGCGAGAGATTTTTCTTTGGTTTAGTGTATCTGAATGAAAACTGAGAGGCTCTAGACCTGGCAGACTTGGCAAATTCCTTAAACAGTCTTCTTCCACCTTTTGTAATTTGCAATAAAACCAAAATCTTTAAATTCATTACTTGTAATAAAGCATTAGATGTAATTTGTAGTAAACTTGCTATTGTATGCTTTTTTGTGCCGTTACTGACTTCTCTACAGATACCTATTAATACTTTCTTCATGTGCAGTGAAATCATGTTTTTGAGACATGGTTGCGGTTGCCATAAATGAACCAAAGCGTGGGTAACTTTGTGTGTCATTGTTACAGAGTGTCTCCTGCTGTTAGTTATCTGTAGTTCGTTGTTAGGATCTGTAACTCATTCTGGCTCTGACATTGAGATGTTGCATGCTATAAATGTAAATAAAATGGGCATATGGATCCTTGAAAATTGAGCAGCTGCTTTGGTGGCTTATTTAAGATTCAAGTGTTTTACTGTCAGCTCCTTATCTTTAATATTCTGCTGAACTGTTTGTTGTATTAAACTGGCTCTAAGGGTGAAGCGTGACTTTCAGTACCTGGTAGGTTACTTCACTTGACTTCATAGTAAGCTGTGGTGTTGTCCCTGAGTACAGGATCTGGGCTGTGATTTTCACAGCTGCTGTTTGATTCAGACTAAATTGCCTATCACAAATATTGCTGAAGTTTAGGTAATTGAAAATCAGCAATAACTCTATTTAAACAACAGAAGAGTGAAAAGTGTAAACACAGAAATTGCTGTGCATTTTCCATTGCATTGTTGTGTAAACAGACTTTGTTCCTGTTTCTTTTAAAGCAGATTTGTTTCTTAGAAAATATAGCATATGTTTATATAACGCAAATCTGTACTCTTTAATTTTAGTTGTCAAGCTTTTGTTGATGAATGTTGAAGAAGAAATACTTCAAGCTAAGAAGTCTCTGCTTCAAGCAGCAGCATCGTTCCCAATGTATGGGAGAGTGCATTGTATAACTGGGGCTTTGCAGCAATTACCTTTTAAGTAAGTAAAACATATGGCTACATAGTAAGTTGTAACTCTGTGTTTAAGCACAGTGGAAGAGCTGCTCAGGAGAACATAAAATCATAGTGTTATTTGTAACAAAATCCAGTACCTGTGGCTTTTAGGACTCTTACAGGCTGCAGCACTGTTTAGCTAGCAGTTGGGTATTTCCTTTGTATGCGTAAAACTCAGTCCTAGGACTTCTCAAACTGTACCCCAGTTATAGTTTTCATAAATAGAAGTGTTTGTAGTTTCAGCTCTTTCTTTTAAATATGAAATTATTTTTAATCCATGTTGTCTGGTGTTTTGTTTGTGGTTTTGGTGTGTGTTGTCTGGTGTTTTTTGGTTGGTGTGGGGTTTTTTTTGTTTTTATTTTTGTTTTGGGTTTTTGTTTTTAAAGGGACTTGACATTGGTAGCTGAATGGAGGGAAATGGTGGCCAGGCTCATCCTGATGGCGTACAAACTCTCTGCTGTAGTATCGCCAGTAGTGCAGAGCTCATCACCAGAAGGTCTTATACCAATGGACAGTGATTCAGGTAACCAAAGAAACAAAACCCCAAAAGAATTTTGTTAAAATTTGAAGCTCCTGAAGTTCTGTCTATCTTAACAGCGATTCAGCTAGCATCCCTCCCTTTCAACTTCTTATGTCATCATCTTAAGCCACTCTCCTATCTTGTGAGAGAGGTTGTCTAGACTTCTGCACTAAAAAAAAAAAAAAGGCAAACATTTAGAGATTGTGTTGTTGCATTTGTTTCAAAACAGATCACTGTAAATTTTTCTTCCTTAATCCTCATAATCACTATAACTTTATATTTGTTTTTTAGCACAAATAGCTTTCTCTTGTACTTACATACCCAAAATAAATCACATTTGTATAAAGAACTGGATTTATACCTCAAAACAGCCTGAAATATTCCTCTTGTTTAATGTATAGAAAGTGCAGGTCGTCTGCAGATGATTCTGCATGAGATACAACCACAGGACACGAATGATTATTTTATGCAAGCCAAAATTTTGAAAGAACACTGCAAAGTAGAGTCTGAAAAGCTGGCTGACCACAAGGCAATGGAAAATATTTGCACAGAAATGAGAGGTAAATCCAATGCTGCATATTCTTTATAGAGCAGGCATTTTATGTAGGTGATCAAAATTGGAAGTTATTTGCTCTGTATAAGGTTTCAGTTCTTCAATAAATCTGTCAGAAGCTAGTTATTCATGGGTATGGTTTTAAAGACTAATTCACTGTGTTTCTGGAAGATTGTGGTTAATCTCTCTTAGAGCACAAGTGAAAATGAGTTGTTTTGATATTGGCCTAGGCTATATTGCCTTAACTGCACTGGCCAGGTAATCTTTAACACCTTTTCTGTCAAGCAATGCTTTTAATGCCTTTCTTGTTGAAAGGTGTTAGTGTGATCTCTCTGTCCAGAGTACACAAGTCTAGTGGGGAATATGTTCGTGCATTAAAACTTGTTGCATGAAATGACATAAGCAGACGCTTCTGTTTGAAAGACTCCAGTGGTAAAATGTTAGCTAGTATTTGTCTGCTTTAATGAATAGCAGCTATAAAATTGAGCCTTACAGTGATAAAGAAATTGTAAACTTCGGCGTATTTAGTGTATGCCAGAATAAATTTCTAGAATATCTGTACGTTTTTTAAATTTAATAGTTTATGAAAGCTTTTCAAGTCTTCAAATATTTGAACTTTCTTTCCTCACATGTTTTTTCCTATGTTTAAAATAGTTTTGGTTGGGCCATGTGTTTTGTTTCATGAAAAAGTCTGTAAATAGGTTGAAGTGGTACAGTGGCCACCAGATGGGGATGTTGCGTTAGAAACGTGGTGCCTTTGCCAGGCCTCTTCCTATGGGGGCACCTGGGTTAAAACCCAAGTAACGTGCAGTGAGCGATGGGTTGATGGTTGACGTGGAGTTTGTTGGAGCCTGCCTCCAAAGTTGTATGTGTTCGTATGGTTCAGTGTGTAGGTGAATACGAATTGTCACTAAAAGACCTCTGCTCTTTAAAATGGAAGTTTCTTGATAAAATAGTGTACTGCTGCGCTTTTCAAGCAGAATAAAGTACAGGGAGTAGAAGCAATTAGGGTCAGCAGAACTTAATTATCTTTTGGGTTAGCAAGTTTAGATTTTTTTTTTCATAGTTAATTGTCTTGTAAGTAGAACAGGCTGAATGAAGTTTAAATTAGAAGTCTATGTCTGAGAACTTTGAGTTACAGTATTCCATTTGTTGATTTTTATTTTTAAGGTAAAGAAAGACAAACATGTGATGTCACAGCCCAAATGGTTCTTGTATGTTGCTGGAGAAGCATGAAGGAAGTATCTCTGCTCTTAGGGACACTGTGTAAACTTTTGCCTTCACAGGCTGCATCTGAACCTTCAAATGGGCTGATTACTGTAGAACAGGTAGGGAAGCTCTTTTTATAATAAAAATCTGTAACTTTCAAGGGGAGAGGGAAGGCAGTGTTCTGAAATCTTTTTTTTGTTAAATCTGCGTTCTGTATGGGAAAAGTTGGCTCTTTTTTTTTATTGTCATGTTCTCCTAATGATTTTCTTGTTTTATTGTACTTGGTTAACAGTGCACTTTTTGATAAAGTGCTATTCAGAAGACATAACCTTAGTAGTAACAGATAAGTGAAGAAATTATTACACATAGCGAACAAACTCAAGGAATACATGTTCCAATTGTATTGGGCTATTTATAAGATATATGTGTTGGTATATATTAGGCATTAATGGAGTTGCTAAAAATCTTCTAAACTGACTTCATATGCAAAGTGTCTTTGTTTTATTTTGAACTGTAGGTGTGGGGATTTTGCTTACAGCTCTTCATTAATTGAACTTCATAATCAATACTTCTGAAAGTCAAACGTGCTGACTAGTCATAGTCTTGTCCTACATAAGAGGTTGAATTATGAATTTGTATGTAATGTGACTCTTTTTCCTCTATTTTTTTTGATTTAAGAGATCAGAAATGTTAATGTGCCATCTGGGTCTCCTGTAGAATGTTGAGTGCAGTGTTTACAAGAAATTAGATTACCACAGGCATTTATTTGGGAAATATTTTGTTTATTAAATTTCTGTTTTTAATTGATGACCTTTTTCATTTCCATATGGTTTCAACAAAACCAGTCTCTACATGGAAGATTGCAATGTGCTAGACACACTACTTTTTAACCTCTCTTTCTTTTCAACAGAAGAATATTTATTTAGTTTTTCTTAGGTGTTAGAACTATCTAACATAAATAATAGTATCATGTACTGCAGATCTTACTACTTACGTTATCTAATGTTATGGTGCCATGGAAATAACGTTAGTATCTTTATTCTTGCATTGTCTCTAGCCTTCACGTTTTCATCTGGTTAACAGCTTGTTGCAGAGGTCTGGAGGGTAGATGAGAGAACAGATGTGTGTTTGCACCATTATGTTCCTTAATCTGCTCTAAGTCAAAAAAGAATTGGTATTTTTAGCATGAGTCAGCTCTAACTAGCATCTCCATCTTTATTTCGAAAGCAGACATTAGTTACCCTTTCAGAAATGCTATGTTATTAAGCTACATATCTTCTTATCCTATAGATGCCTCATTAGTTTCTTTATGCTTCCTCTACAATAGAGTGGCTGTATTCTAATTTGAGGAATACTAATTGATGAGAAGTCAGTGTGAAATTCTGTTTTTCTTCGGGCTTGTAAGGAAATAGAGAAGGAAATACAATTTGGCTGAATGCTCAACAAATATTATAGGAAAAAGCGTGGGCATTTTCTCTGCACTTTTTGTAACTGGCATTACCCTGTTGTACGTAAAAAAAGAAAAAGAGGGCATTTCATCATAAATGAGTAGAAATGCCAGTACCAGAACTGCTGTGATTTCAGACTTTTATTAATAAAACACTTTTCAGTGTTGAGGAATAGGAGAATTGGATTTTGGTATCTTAGGCATTTAGAGCTTTCCTTTGAAGTTATCCATCTTTTTCTTTATTCTGTAAGTATTAAGAGATTTAAGAATACAGAGAGGGAGAATCTCAAAACCCTAATGATATTGCCTTGAGTCAGGGCTAAGCAATTGTTGAGAAAAACCTGGTAGCACCACTTTGCCATTCTGTGTCATCCTGTTGAAAAGCCTTTTTTGCCTTGTACATTGCTTCATGCCTAGGTCAGTAACTGTGTTAAATTGTGGTTTACGGACTCAGTGTTATTCTCACAGTTTATTCACGCAAAAGATCATGGTGAGTGTTGAATTTGCTCATGGTCTTTTGATATCCTATGCCCCGCCTTCAATTGAGCATGCGAATGAAAAGTGAAAGTCTTTTAGTCCTGGTCCACATTAAGAAATAGCACAACAGAACTGTGGTTCTTGGTAGGCGGTGGTGACAGCCAGCTGCTCGTGGCACTAATTTTTGAGTCCTCTTTGTAGTGGTTAATGCTCTCTGTTGTGGTGTGTACCTATGTAGGAGAAGGTGGCAGAGGGCCAGCTCTCGTTTGATACTTTTTTTTTCTTACTAGAAGTTGGGACAATATAAAACTTCTACTTTCCTGGTATTTTGGGTAAGGGAGTGGGTTTGCATGGCTTTTGTATGCCACAGGGCACACTGACACTTTATTAACATCTTTGGCTCCTTCACACAGATAAGGGTGTAGAGGTGTCTCAAAGTACTGTACTTGAGTTGGCAGTCTTCAAAGCCGAAGCTGTTTTGTGATGGCTACTTTGCCTTTAAAAATAGACGTAGGAAGTACCTAGTATATCTGGAGAAAGCTCTGTATTCAAATATATATTCTAGCTTTCATTCTCCATATGACCCAGAAAGTCCAGAGGTGGCAGACTCAAGGCTTTGCCTGGTAAGACAATCAATACAAAGAGTATTGTGTCCTACTAACCACCATGTAATCAACAAAATGATACCTAACGAAGACTGCTTTTGTTGTGCAACCTGCAAATCATGAAACAATGCTCCAAACCTGGAGGAACTTTTAGGTCTTCTTCAAACTCCTTTTTATCTTGCCTGTGAGGTTTTAAGGCAACTCTAGGAGACAAGCTTGCCAGAACTGTGTACCAAAGTGAAAAGAAACATGCAGCAGAAGTAAAAACTTAGTACTGTCCAAATGCCAGGGGTTCTGCTTGCATTAACCCAACAGTCTGATCTTAGTGGTGTAACACTGAAGTACACAGATGACACTTAAGTACTGACAACCCTCAGTACTTGTTAATTGTTCTTACCACCAATGCAAAAGTGTGGCTCCCGCTCTGAAGTTTCTTCTATTCAAGGAAAAAGTTAAAACAAACAAAAACCCCAAACCCACCAAAACCCCACCCATCCCCAGTTCTTAATGTCATTGGTCTGTCTCCTCTGGAGTTCAGTATGATTGACAGTAGTTCACTGGCTACTAGTTGTTTCTAGCTGTGAAAATAAGTAAAGGGCTGCTTTTGCAGCCCTTTATGGGTGTAAAGCCATCCTCTCCTAATGGTTTGGGAAAAAAAAATACCCTTTATAATGTAGGACCCTAGTTTAGTGGCACCTTATTGCCAGGAAAATAAAATACGGAGGCACAAATGTACCAGCAATTTCTCGGAGCACTTTTGGAACAGAATTTGTCTTGAATACTGAGATTCTTGGTCTCGGCAGCAAGCATGGCCCTGTAAATTGTTAATTGTTGCATTAGTGAGACTAATCTGTTGTACTCTAGGTTTTTGACCGAGATGATCAGATGTACTTAAGATATTTCTTCCCTACTCCACATTTGAATACTTTAACTAGAACTGTGTGTTATTTCCTGTGCAAGCAAAGCTGGTAGGGTTACCTTTTCTTACAGTTGCTTTGGATCTTCATGATGTTTTAGAAAATGCAAATTCCTTGACTTGTTCTCCACCCTGATGTATGAAGTACTAGTTTTATGACACAGGGAAGCTGGATGTTTACGGATGACAATGCTATTAGATAAGAATCCATGTTTACGTATTTGCCTCGGGATCAGTCCTATGCCATTTGCGAGCACCGAGTTATGGCAGTGCTTTTCCTTCAAACTCTAGTCTATGAGTGGAAATTCGTGTATCAGAGTTGAGTTTGAAGTAAGCTTCTAGTCAATGTGGCTGTTGCAAAAAGCTCAGAAATGTAAATAGTAAAGTTGAAAGTTATATGAGACACCTCCCCCACCCCCCATATGAATTATTCTAAGAATGTAAGGGTGGTGGTGGAACAGGACACTAATTTGATTTGCATATGTATGGTTTTCTTGGTTTGGTTTTGTTTGTACACCTGGAGAGTTGGTCTGACCGTGGGTCAGTTCCTTCTGAAAAAAGGGCACTTACTCCTGCTTTTGGGCTAGAAAGGGCTAGAAACCCTGTAGGTACGTAAACTAGCTTAAAATCCACTCCAGGAAGTAACTGGTTTAGCTCAAATATCTCCACTTATTGTTTGTTTCACATTAGATAGGTTTTAGTTGCAGGAAATAATGAGTAGACTTAGTCTCCGTTGTTGTTTTTCCTAATAATTGCAATCTCATTGTTTGGGTAATAAGAATTGCTTAACAGTAGGGTGGAAAACCGTGTATCTAGATATGACATTAACTGCTCTAACATCTTAATTACTTGTCAGACTGTTAAAATATGTTATTTTATAAATAACAGAATAAGCAGAATTTTGTAAGAAACTGGATGTGATTTTTATGCTTGTTTTTATATAAAAGCTTTGAAGGACCTTTTTGCTAAAGAACTCTTCCTGAAGAAAATTTTGCATAATAGAATGAAGTATGTGCTATGTGTTTTAAACAAATTATTTTGGAAAAATTGGTTTAGACCTTGAAAGTTGGTGAGAATTAGAGAAAAAATAAAAATGCCTGTATTTTTGTAAAATGAGATTGTGTGGAATTGTAAGCTTACAAACAGCTTTAAAACTTGGTATCCTGGTAGAGCTGTAGAACGTAACTATTGGTGAAAGTTTAGTTAGAGCATTTAGCTTTTTCAGACTTTATAGCTTGAATTACTACATACATCCATTATCTTTTTTAATTTTAAAATTGTTTCTAGCAAGGGAAATTATGCAGAATCCTAGAACCTTAAAAATAGCTAAGGTAGATCTATTTCTCTTAAGCACAGTTTTTGAAATTTGAATTTCTTAGACATTTTTGTAGATGTTTCTTCTGCTGTTATGACTTAGTTGACTTTTTTTTGAGATTTTAAGCAAGACTGAAGGCGAACAGGAAGGATTTTAAGTTTGTTTCCTATGAAAATCACGGTTGTCTTTTCTTAAAATCTGAGTGTCTTCCTCTTGGACAAATAGCTAATTTTGTCCTTTATTTTTTTGGCTGTTTTTTTCTAAGGACATAGCCCTATATCTTTAACCTGAAAAATTGAGTATAATATTTTTTATCCTTAAAGTAAGTGCTTTTTGTATGATAGGATTTCTAGTTGCTTTTTGCTTTTGCCAGTAGCCTTTCCAACACGGGGAAGGATTGCCGCTTTTAATTAATTGCAGGAGTATCTTGCATGTATAAATGAATTGTCTATATATAATTTCAAATAGCTCTTTTTTCTTTTTTAGGTTAAAAATATTGGGGAATACTTTAAACATCATCTGCTGCAATCGAGGCACAGGGGCGCATTTGAATTGGCATACGCTGGCTTTGTGCAACTTACGGAAATGCTTTCCAGGTAGAAGATGGGCAACTTCTTAGGTTTTTAACATAGTAGTTTTATCAAACTGTGGCATTGATCCTGAAACTGGCTGTGTAAGCAGGACTGTCTAGAACAAACTCTGCAGGAAAGGCAGATTTAAAGAAGCAGTAAATAGTGGAAAAAGTATAAAATGTGCCTTCAGTTTATAGTGGACTCTCTACATGGCAGTCAGTTTTTAGATTTCTTTTAAAAGCCGAGGCAAACAGAGCAGAGTAAATCTACCCAGACTTGAGAGAAGTTCCTGGTATGTTTGTTCCCTCACCCTTTTTCTGCCACTGTATTTAATGGAGCACAATCCACTTAAGAGCAGTTTTATATGGTGTTGTAAAATGAAGAGTCAAACTCAAGAGAACTCTGCGTCTCTGGCAATTATTAAAACATTAAGCAGTATGTATGTATCATAAAAAAAAAAAAAGGCACTTTTATTTAAATAATTTGCCTCTTCTGAATTAACAGTTCTCCAAAACAGGTTTTTGATGATCCATACTGCTTAGTATTTTTGAAGTGAAGGTATTTCAAGCAGAGCAAGTTTTCCTTTGGGAAAAGCCAGTTTACAAGGCCAGAGAGCAGCTCTGTGGAAATATTTTATTTTTTTTTTTCAATGAAAGAAGATATTTACCAGGAAACAGGAGTCTCAAGGCAAATATTTGTATTTAAAGTGACAGAGAAAGGAGACTGATGTCAGAATAGCCAATGACTCTTTGGTTTGGTACTCCTGGGACACGAGGAGTATCTTGGGACTCTTCTCCAAAATGGGCAAACTAAGTGTTTTGGGGAATGCAGTTATCCTGCAGGTTTAAGTGTCCTGGAGTCTGTCCATTCACCCTGCTGCAGCTGAGAGGCTCCATCCTGCAGGTAAATCCAAACTGGCTTATCTCTCTCCACAGCTGCCAGGCTCGCGTACAGTCTTGAAGCATGTGTACCAGATTCTGTATTAATTTACTGGTGCTTCCACAAATACTGGAGAAGGCCTTTGTTTGAAGCATATTATAGTAATGTACAGCTTTAAACGGGATACCTTGTTGAACAGAGTTGAACTTGGGACCTACAGAAGCATCCTTGTCACTTTTATTAATTCTTTCTCTAAGACATAGTGAAAAATCTGTCCCTAAGACTGTGCCAAAACCCTTTCCCATGTTTTTATGAAGCACTGTAGTTGAACGTGGTCCTTTGCTTTTATAGCCAAACATTTGCTTAAAATTGTATGCTGGAATATTTACCATCTGAGATTGCTTTTAGCTGTACAACTGTTAAATACCAGTCTTTGTAAGTGCCAAGAGTAGACTTCTTTCTAGACAGAGCAATGGTATTTGTTACCGAGTTACCCGAGTTAGTGGTGAAAGGGAAATCTTCTCTCCGCAGAGATTTCTTATGAACTTGATGAAATTTCATCTGTCTTGACATTTGGATGTAAGTTGCTGAGTCTGCTCTATGTATGTCACTTACCATTTTTCCTTCTCCCTGTTCATATTCCTTCTAGGAGTGTAATGCTCCCTTTGCCATGCCTGCTTAGTATTGTCTGCAGCTTCATCTTCAGAAAATCATAGAGTTACAAAACAGACAATGTTTATACCAATGAAATAAGCGATGTCTGGTGGTATGGCTTGGTGGGTGGTTGTGTTGTTTTTGTTTGTTTTGTTGTTTGTTTTGGGGGTTTTTTATATAGTTTCGGTTTTGTGGGGGTGTTTTGTGTGGTTTTTTTGGTTGTGTTTTTTTGGTTGGTTGGTTTTTTTTTAATATTTTGGTGTCATAGTCCATAAAGAATTACAAATGCTCATTTGGTCCAAGAACCTGGTAGTTAGGGCAAGTACCCTGGAAGGCCCTGGGCATCTGTTCTAAACTTGAATCTCTCAGAACCCTTATGAATACTCAGATCATTTCTCTGTTTCAAATGCTGTTTTATCTGTTTTGCTTTTATTCTATTTAGTGAATCTTTTCTTGAGAGATCAGGTAGAACATCAAGACTTCAGGAATCTAAAGTTTTAAATGTTCAAATTGGAGTTTAAATTAAACTTGGTGAAAACAGTTTTACATATATGCAAGTTAGGTCCATATCACATAGTTTTCTGGAAAACGGTAATGGTAAAGAAAAACCTTTGATTTTTCAGATGTTTAATCCAGTATCAGTGGAAATTATTCATCTGCACTCAGTCCATGTCTGATCTTCTATTAAAATGTGGAGAACTGGGAGTAGACGCTCCTAATCATTTGCAGTAAACTCTGGTTCTTGACTCATTCTGTTACTCTGAAGTGACTTAACTCTTTGCCTTCCCAGGCCCCTATAGCCTGCTAGGAAGACTTCTTGTAAAATTTAAAAATCATTGATGAACTTTCTAGTGAAATGTACTAGAGTTGTCACTAACTTTTTCAGCAAAAGTGTAATCACAACTGTGAAGGAAAGAGTCTAAAATGAAGGAGAGGAAAAAAGAAAAAGAGGGGGACACACGACTATTCCTATGTATTGTGGTGCTGGTAGGGTTGGAAAGTACACTATATAATGAAGCACAAGATACAGTGTTAAGGCACTGCTCAGTTCGAAGACATGTTAATATTTAACTCTGTTCATATTTCCTCTTTTTTTAATCGGTGAAGGAGAGAGGTAGAGGTAATGATATTGTCTCTGAAATTTTGAGGCCATCCAAGTTTTTCTCTGCTCTGCTTTACTGCTAGGAAACCTCAAAACAGCACCTTTCTCAGTGCACCTATATAATTTGGAAAATTTTGCTTCATTTAGAGCAGCTCCTATGAAAAGGAGGATGCAAGTGGAAGGATTTTGTAGTTTCAGAGGAGTTGTTCTTAAAAGTAGACATTTTCTAGGGTGACTTATACCTTGAATAGTAATGTGTTTCTGAGGGTAGATTCTTGTCTCCTTATTTGTCTGAGAAGTGCCAGGGGCAGTATGGAGACTAGCTTTATAAAGAATAGGAATCAGATTACTTATGTGAAAAAGAATAATACTACAGACCTATCAAGAGAGGAAAAACTGTGAAAAGAAAACCCATTTTTCCCTCCAGTAGGGACTGATTGCAGCAATTGGAAACACTGAATTCTGGATATACCCATGTAGAAAATGCTTCTGGTTATGTGAAGTTTATGCCACAAACCACTGACATCCAGGAAGGCCACATCTGAGATTGACCCTTTGTTCTTAACACACCATTAATTTTGGATATGAGAAAATACGGCCGTATGAGTTAGGGGGAAGGGGTTTAGCTTTAACTTTGGATGCCAGGTGTTCTGTGCTCATTGATATTGACCACAGAAAGGGGTTTGGGCATGTATGAAATTGTTGTGACAGACAGACAGAAATTTGTCGAAAAACACTTACTGTACCATGTCTTAAGTAATTTGTGTATCAAGTAACTGTGTTATATTTTATTTATCAACACTATTTGTTTGATCTGGTAAAAATAATTACTATTTCATTATGGGAAAATGACATTTGAGCTTGAGACCACCATTTTTACATTGTAAAGCTTCATTATTCTTATAATTCGGGGCCACCTGCTTCTTAAAACAATATTCTTCTTGCCAGACCATAAGGAGATGGAGCTGCCAAATTTAAGGGAGTAGTCATCTCCATTGCAAAGTCAATAGTCTCTAATGTTTCTGACTTTAAAGCAATAACTCTTTCCCTCAAAAAAAAAAAAAAAAGAGGTGCCTTGGTGGGTGACTGAACAAGGTAGAATTACTTGTGGCAAGATCAAAGCAATACAGTTTTAAGGGAGTCTGAAGTTTATTGGATTTCAGTATATTTCTCTTTCTACTACTGAAAGGGGGGGGGGAACCCTCAGTTTACTTAAGAATAAAATATTCAGTATGCTATGTAGCAAGTTTTAAATATTTCCTTAATGCTTTACTTCGTGTTCTTCTGCACCACAGCAGAAGTGAATTTGTCTTGTGGGATGTTTGTTTTAATACTAAGATAACACACTGAAGAGTGATGAGCACTGTTCTTGCATGACTAAACGAAGACATGTAAATTCTGCTTAGCTAGGGAGGCAAGACCAGCCACAGACATGATCAGAAGTAGTATCTTTTGCAGTGTGTGGTGGCATGGATGAAGAGAACTGCAAAATAGAGTCTAGCTGCAGGGACCCAGAGAGGAGATCCACATGAAGTCTTGTGTGGTTTCAACCCTAGAATTACATCCTCCTTGTGTACCCAAAAGTGAGCGAAGGAACACATCCTGAAAGAAAGCAGGGGAAGGAAATTATCAGCAACAGAAAGAGAATAGTCAAAGAAAAGAAGAATCGCCATCAGTTTCCAGATTAACTGGATTGCCTCTGTCAGAGGCTCGGGGCTGGAAGTGCCTTTCTCTCATGCTGTGCTATGAGGTGACATACCCTTTGTGAAGCCATATTTCTCTTGTGTTCTGGACTAACGGCTCACATGCTGGCTGCTGTTTTGAAGAGGTGCTGCCCTTAAAAAAAAGGGGGAGAACGCCTGGCAGCAGTGTAGGAAACCTGTGGTGGAAATCCTATGGGGATTGCTGTAGACTGAGAAGTCTGCTGTGTCTTCTGCTGACCTGCCTGGCACTTTCTATGCCCTCTGTTTTCTGCCTTACTAATTTTCTCTTTATTTTGTAAAAGAAGGAAAGGAGGATTTCACTGCAGGTTAAAGCCTCATTTGTTGTTCAGTATCGGGTTTTTAGCCTACCTAAATTCTTGCTTTAATAATGGGAGCGTAGAGAGAGAGTAGATGTAGACCTTTAATTAGATTTTGGTTTTCACATCAGTACCTTCTACCTTTTAGCTTTTCTTTTAAATTCTTTATTTCAGTCATCTAGGTGAAAAACTTGATTGTAGTCTTACTCTAAGGTCTTGCTACTTAATCATCAATTTAATTATAGCTTATATTTTTAGGTAAGGCAAGTCCTGCATGGTTGAGATAATTGCAATTGCATTGCCCACAGTGATTAATTCTTTCTTCTACTCTGAATCACATGTCAAAGTAGTGTGACAGGTTTTAATAACAATGTCCCGTTAATAGAAATTTTTGTAACAATGATTGATCCTTTTGGAACATTAACATAAGATTAATGAGCTGGTCTTGCACACTGAATATGGTACGTTTTGTTGAACTGATCAGCACCAGCAATTGAAGCAGACTTGCATTCTCCTTGTCCTTGGAAGTCCTTTGCTTTCAGGCAATGTTGAGTTTTATAACTGCAGAGGAGGAATATTTGATGATAGGAGAGCAGTTTAGGTGCTTTACCAAAAGTTTGACATAGTATTTTAGAAAAGGCGGTATGCCTTGTTTTTCATTCCTTCTACCGCTCTGATGGTTGTAGGGGTATTTACATAATATATACTTACTGTGAGGGGCTTCAGTTTTGTTTTGTATGGTTATAAACATAACTGTACATGTTAGTTAATGTAACAGTCATGTATCAGCTACTGTGTGACAACAAAGATATGAATTTGTGAAGTGTCACTTCCTACACAGTGACGGCATGTACATATGTCTTTGTTTTCTTCTCCAGAGCAAGATCGTAGTTCTTGGCAGAAGAGAACAGTTGCACTGCTGAAGCACAGAATCCTGTTTTCTGTTCAGTGAAATATCTTTTCCTAGTGGCACTTAATAAGTAGGGTTAATGTAACTTGTACCAACGTTGGAAAAATATGCAATTCTTTTTTTAATTTCTGTCTTATTTCTTAAAAAAAAAAAAATCTACATGTATGCTTGGAGAACTTCACATATAGTAAGAAATATTTAAGGTCACTAAATGCTTTATTTGACTCTGTCGTAGTTTCTTATGTCTTTGTTTTGTGTTTCTTGCGTCTTTGTTTCATGTAGATGCAACAGTGAGAGTCTGCGCAAGATGCCAGAGCAGTGGCTATGCTGTGTGTTAGAAGAAATCAAATCTTGTGATCCTTCATCTACGCTATGCGCGACCAGACGTAGTGCGGGAATTCCCTTCTACATACAGGTACCAACTAATGTTATTACCTCTTGTGTTTGTGGGGTTTTTTTTAATGTCCTTCCTGGTGAATATACTTATATATTTAGTTACTTGTCTTACTTCAACCCCTTTTAGTCAGTTACTTTTTTTCATAGATATTTGGATTACCTTTGTATGGCCAAGAAGCCCAATCTAATTGAACCATGTTTGGTGCTGTTTAGTGGTGCAGTTCTACTGACTCTCAAGATTTTTGGCTTGAGGTAGATTTGAATAGCATTTCAAAAGACTGAGCTTAGAGTCTGTGTGGCTGCTGTAATAATCCTGGCAAATTCATTAATTCACAGTTCAAGTAAGGCTCCGTTAACCATGTAACTCTCCACTTCTTCCATGCGAAGTGAGAGGGTGGTAAAATATGAACCAACCATCATAGAATTGTAAAATGGTGGCCTAGAAAATGCTACAAAGAACTTGATAATTCCCGATGTTGAGTATTACTCAGCAGTAATAAAGCAGGATCAAGTAATAGTGTCACACTAACTGCTGTTGACTGTCAGTCTCGAGTGCAGTGAATGAGTAGGTTGCTGAAGGTTTATATCCATGAGCGTGGGGCCGTGCTCCGGCAGTCTTCCCGCTCCCCATGTTACCATCAGCTCCACACATCCCAGCTTCTGTCTTCAGCCAAGTTCAGAATTGATGGCTGATCAGCTGCCTGGCAGGGTTTTGTCTCTGCTTAAAGTACCACCTCCTAGAGCTCATCTGTGTCCTTGTGGGCTCAGTCACTGCAGAGCTGGTCCTGCAGATTACACTTAACCTGTTTCCATTCCTTCGCTCCTTAAAGTGGCTGTGATAGCTTTCTCCTAAATTAACCTCCACCATTTTAATTTTCAACCAGGATTTAATTTTCTAAGACAGAAGTCAAGATTAACTACGTGATTTGTAACTTTCTCTGCTCACTGAAGTATAGTCTCAAGCACGTTCCAAGAATCTGAGGGACTGCTGGGAGCAAGCTCTCCCTGACAGAATAATCCATCTTGCTTGTTTTCCACTCCGAGTTTGCCCTGAGAAAGTTGAGGCAGCCTGCTTCTGTCTGACCTCTCTTATGTCAGCCACAGCCTGCTCCTGGCTTCGCTAGATGCATGTGTGCTAGGTGGCAGAGATCAGAAGTAGGGCATTGGTTTTGGAGACATTTTTCCTTTTCAGTTTCAGCAGTTAATGATTTTTCCATTTTATATCTGTAAGTTGTCTGCAAAATTAATTTGGTGGTTTCATGTCTGGTTTCCCCATTCACACCACGGAGTTTGAATCGAGTCGGCATTAGCTAATGTTAACCCCGAGAATGTGAGAAACCAAACATGTTTGGATCAATTTTTCATGTAAAAAGTTAAACTGACTAATGTAAGGACTAGGTGGACCCAGCGGTATCCTGTTGCAGAAAATGTGTAGTCTGCAGTTGTTGGCCTGCATTACTGAGTCCATATGGCAAAACTTGCGCTGTGCCATGGCTGTTTGGATAAACAGGTCAGATGCTTCTATGTCGACAGCTCTGGAAGAGCATGAAATTAGTCTAGTCAATTCATGAGAAGGTTTGAAATGAACATTGGGATTACTCTGAAATAATCTGTTTTCAAAATGTGATTTTATTGTAAAGAGAGGCGATAGTGTTCTTTGGCAGTAGTTTTGAATGTGCCTGTAGCACTCAGAATGAATTAAGCCTTAAATAGCATGTTGCATTTAGGTAATAAAAATACAAGCGGTTAATACATAGCCTAACGGTACTATAACATGGTTATTTTATTAATGCTTAAAATAGAGAATCCATGTGGTCTCTTTGCCACCTGCTTCCTGTGACATTTATTCTTGTTTTACTAAAACACGTCTCTTTTAATGATAATATGTAATTTTTAAGGTTATAAGCATTTTAAATGACCTATTTAAAATAGAAATGTTACTACCTAATAGTACAAAGGCGTAGCTCTAATTAGTGGGTGAGGAAATGGTGAGAAAATACTAGTTACAGCTTTAACATTTTTAGTCTTCAGTTCATTCTCTTCTATTGTATACTTCATGAATACTTCCTTATATTTTCCCTTCCCTCTCTGTTTTTCCCATCGTTAAATGTACTGATAAACTGACAGTTACTGATAACTGACCGGTTAGGTTTCTGCCTAACCTCTATACTTCATTGGGCTTGCAGTTGATCCATTCGGTTGTTCTTATGTGATGTAAAGTACTATTAAATGTCTTGTTTGAACTGATGCGGATCAGACTCTAGGCTCCAAAACACAAATGGATAATATATTTTTTTTTTTATTATAAGTAATTTATGATTATGCATTTGTATAATCCAGTCTGGAATTTTAGAGGACTAAATTACAGTATTTTTGTATCAGCTGGATCTCCTACCCCTTGAATTACTATTTGGAGATGGATGCAGCTCTTCTTTCCTTTTGAAAGTGTGCTGCTTGTTTAATCCTGTTTTGCAAACAAGGATTTATTCTTTGGCCAGCCCATGTCATCTTAAACAGTTACATTATTAAACTTAAAAAAAAAAAAAAAGTCCATCCTAGGAAATGTATGTATAATGGGGCAGATACTTTTGCTGTAATAAGTACTATGATTTTTTTTTTTGACGTGTTAAATTACCTGTTATATACAAGCAAATTTTCTTAGGTGGATGGATAATGCATGAACAAAGTTTTCTTACTGAAACATTCAATGCTAAGAGACTTTGAACAAAACTTTGAGTTAAAACTGAAATTTACTTTTTGCAAATTTTTCTTCAGTCCTTGTGATCAGAAGCTGGGTTGTAATACGGTAAATATGGGAAAGTGGAGTAGAACTGGTAATAAAGAAAAATGGCTAGAAACAGTTGACCTTTATTTTTTTTTTTAAACACTGTAGGCTTTGTTAGCTTCAGAACCAAAGAAGAGCAAAACAGATTTGCTGAAAATGACAATGAAAGAATTGATATCTTTGGCTGCACCTTTGAATGAACCATCGAGTGTAATTCCACAGGTAAAATACAGCCTCTCATCAGAAGGCAAATGTCAAAAAAGTGTTTGTGTTACTTTAAGCAGTTAAGGAAATTTGTGTGTGTTTTATTATCTTATAGCTAGATTTTAAGATGTGTTTGCATGTGCAGAGGTTATGAATTTGCAAGTCCATAAGATACTAAAAATGGATTGGTCATAATTTCATACGGTTTTCTAGTACAGCAAATATTTTCATTTTGAATTTATATAATCGGTTTACTGCCTGTAGTATAATTCTAAAGGAATAGATGAGTGATTTCCTTTTTACAAGGAAATTAACGAGCAAGTATTGTTTACATTGGGAGTAAATGAATGAGTTGCATTAATTATATTGTATGCGGTAACATACTATAGGAAAAGTGAATTTATGCATATTTACTGGCTTCTAAAACTTAAATATATACATTTGGAATGCATGAAAAATGTAAAGTCAAGACCTTTATCTTCAAAATGTTGTTATCAAATACTTAATCTTTCTGTTTGTAAGTGCAAGCCATAATTTGTTGACAATACATAGAAGTATGTTCTAATGGCTCTGCCAGATCTTCTCCTGGTATAAATTTATGTAGCCTTGTCAAAGTGTGTGAAGCTACACAGATTACCACCTTCCCCTACAGAGAGTAGAGACAAATCAGAAAATGCTCCATATGGTGAAGCAAGCCTGGCTGTCAGTTTTAGCTTAATATTGTCCTCCTGTGAGTTGTAGTTTATTTTTTCTTACAGTATCTACAGCATGTCAAGAATGTTGGAAAAGATGATTCTAAACTTTGAAAGTTATTTTTACAGCAATGATAAACTAAGGAAAAAAGAATGCTGGCCTTTGCTTGCCATGCCTGGACTGTACTTGCTAGAGGAGTGTATTTTTAAACTGTACTTGTTTTTAACAGTTTTTACTGCTGCATCGTTTTAATATATTTTTAATAGTGGTATTCTTTATTTCCAAATTAAATACAAGTGGTGTAAATGTGCATATGGATTATTTTTGTTTCACATGTTCGTTGCTGTAAATAACATGCATTAAATTTAAGATATTTTCCAATTAATATATATTTTTCTTATATTTCTTCTACCCCCACAGGTTCATGCTTTAAATATCCTTCGGGCACTGTTCAGGGATACACGTTTAGGTGAAAACATCATGCCTTATGTTGCAGATGGAATACAAGCAGCAATTCTAGGTTTTACATCACCTGTCTGGGCAGTAAGTTAATTCTTAATTTTGCTTCTCTAATGTAACAGGATATAGAGTGGTGCTGTTCAGTGAAGCTTTGGCCATATTTATGAATTGCAGTACCACAATTTCTGGAATGTTACACAGTATAACATTTTATACTACAGTAAAGAATAATATAGAACTGCAAGAAAGTCATAGTTTTGGTCATGTTTTTTTTGGTTTTGTTTCATTTTTTGTAACGTGAAGCGCTGATATTGACAAAAAGTGGGGACAAAGATTACCTTAGATAAAAATAAATCTGTCTGATAAATTTTGAGTGAGTACACCTAGCTGGTAAGGAGTGCATTTACATTCGTTCTTACCGTTACTACCTTTAACTGAAAAGCAAAGTATTCCATATGGCATATTAAGGCAGAACTTTTCATTATCTGCTATGGATAAGAGTGAATGCTTTGAACCACCAGAAATCTGGATATATCCCTTATATTAAAGATGAAGGTTTCCAAAAAATAACTATTAGTGCCATCTTGATTAAGAAGGAAGATGCTCTGGATTAATTGTTTGCATGTGCTGACCTCTAACAGTAGTCATGCTCTGTCCTTTGCTTACCTGTGCTTTTTGGCTGTACGTTAGTGACTATTTTAAAAAATATTAGAACATTTCAAAGGGATTTTTAAAACACAGTTCCTGTTCTTTTCTTTTTCCTTTAGGTAAGAAATTCATCTACACTTCTTTTTAGTGCTCTGATTACGAGAATTTTTGGGGTTAAAAGAGGGAAGGACGAAAATTCAAAAAAAAATAGGTAAGTGTCACTTGGTACCAGTTGTATGTTTGCAGAACGTGACCTTTGCCAACAACAATTTGAAAATGTTGCTTGCTTTATGGATATATTTGAATCATGACGTTACAAAAACATGTAGCTTTGCTTGAGCTGTGCTGCCAAGAAGTAAGTGGTAGGGCCAGAAATATCTGCTGTTAAGCACTGAGAGTTAATTTGCACTTGCGTGCAATTTTGCAGAAGGGGAATGTTGCTGAGAGGTTTTGGTACCAGCGGCTCTTCCAAATGCCCAGTCTCTTGTGGTGACAAACTAGTCCTATTGCTCTTGACAGCAAAGAGAGGGGGGTGAAGAGAAGAGGAACAGTGGTCACGTGTGTGTTCCCTTACTTTTAGAGCAGGCCTGGAGGTAATCTCAGCCCTACTAATTTGAGATTTTTCCCTTTAATCTTACTCTAGAACACCCTGCCCCTCTTTCATGTTTGTTTCCTCCAAGCTCCAGAAATTCCAGCTTGCAAAGCTGCTTCTTTTCCAAGGGATTCTGCCCTTGAACTCTGTAGTCCTGCTCCAGATCCTCTGCTATTTCACTTTCGTATGTAAAACAGTTCTCCTCTGACTCTTAAAAACTCCCCAGTCCGGAGCATTCCTGTTTCTCTGTGCCCTCCCATTCGTGCACAAGCGGCCCTATGTTTTCTTTGGCCTTCAGCCCCTTCCTTTACCTTCTGCAGCAAATGAAGCATGCCCGTGCCCTATGCTCTGTAGCTGAGGTTCCTGCTCTAGTAGGGATGTGAAAATAGTGTCAGATGTAGAATAAACTCATTAAAAAATACTCCTGGGTGAGTCTGTGGGGTCATAGAGTCGTCACACTATGGATATTATGGTAACCATTTCAGAAATTCCTAATGGATTTTCAAATCATGGATGGAGAAGGTATGCAGTTTCTGAAAGAAGACAATTGTTATGATTTACCTTCAAAAATTCCACCTTTTTTTTTTTTTTTACTCATTATATAGTGGTTCCTTAGTGTTGATCTGTGTAGCTAATATAATTTTCATGCACATTATGAAAAACTAAATGTCCTGGGATCATACTAGTCTTTCCTCTTCTAGGTGATAGGTGTTATTTTAGCTGTTTGAAATAATGAATTTCAGGTGTCACTTGAAAAATTAGTTACTATGTATGTATGAACATGAGGAAGAAATACAGATGGGAGATTGGAGAGAGATTTTCCTTAGAAAATAATTCTCTCCCTGAAACGTTTTGAAATGTCATATCCCCTACTGCATAAAATTGTCCCTGCATTGTCATAAACCTGAATCACTTCTCACCCAAACCTGGAATTCACTCCCATAACCCTTGAAACCCAAGCAGAACAATAAGAAGTGTTTCTTATTTCTTGCCTTTTCACTTTTTTTTTTAAACAACTTTTAAAGTTTTGTTGTGTTGTTTTTTTTTTTTTTTCTCTTTAATTTCGATATTGAGTGCTTATTGAATGAGAGATGTACCTCAGCTTTTTAAAGCTCGTATCCTCGGGGGAAAAAACTTCACACTAACCTTTGCAGTGGGAAGGCAGACCGACTTCTCAAATACATGCAGTGTGATGAGACTTGTAATCTGAGATTTCTGTTTGGGAAGGTGCAGAAAGTAATGCATTTGAGCATCTGTTAGGGTAGGAGATACCAGAATAAAGGAAAGTAAATTTGTATATGTTTTAATTGAATTCATCAAAAACAACATTCTTTTTTATGTAGCTGGCAATGTCAGCTTGCTTCTCTGAAGCTTTTTGTTTACAGTAGTTTCCTTGTAATCAATTTGATCAAAAGATTTTAAAGCTGGGCCTGCTTCTTTTTCTTCCCCTCTTGGTTTTGTAATTTTCCATTCGAACTGACTACATAGGATGTTTACTGCTTCCCACTTGTAGTTGTCAATACCACAAAACAGGGAATGGGGAAACATTTCTAGAAACAGGTCAGCAGGTGTGAAAACAGAAGCAGAGATGGGATTTCAAGTTTCTACCTCCTGTCTCTACAGGAGATACAGGTTTAGGAGGAGACTGATGTAGAGGTGCTTTGGCTATTTTGTCTGTAAAGCTTCTTCCTCTGAGCCCGGCCTGTGGGTTGAAGGTAGGTTGTTTGGGAAGAGGTGTGCGTTTCGGGGGCTTGGCACCGCGAGGTGTCACCGTTGCTGCACAGCGCGCGGGAGCCGCATCCCTAATCCCTGGGGTGCAGCTGCGCTTGGCGCTTCTCTTCGGGAGCTCTGAACTGGCCTTGCTCAGTGTTTTGCCAGAGCAGAATTCGTACATTAAAACAAAGGATTCCCCCCCCCCCCC
>KL259194.1:7526-29852 GCA_000699545.1 Podiceps cristatus
TCCCCTCCCAGCTCCTTGTGCCCCCCAGCCCCCTCGCTGGTGGGGTGGGGTGAGGAGCAGAAAAGGCCTTGGCTCTGTGTCAGCCCTGCTCAGCAGTGACTGAAACATCCCTGTGTTATCAACACTGTGTCCAGCACAAATCCAAAACACACCCTCATACTGGCTACTGCGAAGAAAATTAACTCTATTCCAGCCAAAACTAGCACACAGTAAAAACAGATCCTTCAAACAGAGGGATACAAAAGAGTTCGTACCTTTCTCCCTCATTCCAGATGAAATCCTGGGAAGGGAAGGCTTAGTGGGATGCAGGGGCCAGATTCGCTTCACTTGTACACCACATTCATTTGCTCCACTTTTAAGCCTCTGAATCTGGGAAGCTGGAATCTGGTTTCAGTAACAGGAGTGAATCTGCTGAAAAACAGTGAATTTTGTTCTTCGTTAACTTCACATATACCTAGATACATTAATAAGTTCAGTGATCTGTAGCTCTGGGCTGAACCTCCTCTCCATTGCCCCGGCTCCCAGATGGGTGATCTCCACCAGCCATCCAAAGTGGCTCAGGCCAGAGCTTTCCCACGCTCAGTGCAAGGAGGTAGGCAGTGCTCTGCAGGACTGTTCCAGGAGACTGCAGTTTTATTGAACGCATCATCCAAAGATGCAGAAGGTTCATTTAAAATATAGTGAAACAGCTTAAGTCTTCCAGTGATAAATCCTGGGAGTCCTTGTACAGTCACACACTTTCTTGGCACATAAAAGAAATGTAAGTCAGGTCCACTCATTAATCAATCTCCTACATCATCTCCCCAGCATAAAGAAGAATCAGGCCCTGCAAATCAGGCAATAGGAGACAAAAGAGGCCACAGGAACAGTTTATACGGTTCCTTTATCAGGATATAGTTGTCTTTATGAATTAACCATACCAATGAATTTGGAATGGATCCACAGCTAAGGTGAATCAACTAATGTCCCTTGACTTTGTTAGAGCCCTGCAGACAACCAGGAGATGGGAATCACCCCATTATTTTATTTATCCAGAAGTTTTTACTCAGCTGGCTGATGAGGATTTTTGAGCATGGGTCCACATCTCTCTGCCTGCTGCAACATAAAGATCTCTTCCTTCAGGCAGCCCTAAGCCCAGGTTGGTTTGTTCTACTGAGAGGAGATGAAAAGTCATCTGTTGTAGAGTGATGGGCAAGTGCTTTCCTTTCGCACTTTGCAGAAGAGAAATAACTGGGCAGAGGCAACCAGCGCTGAAGCAGATTTTGTATGGTGCCCGATGGACAATGGAGAGGGTCTTAGCACACAGTGTCATGACAACGGCTGCTGCCTGAGAACCACGTGATACGGTCCCCTGAAGCCCCGGGGAAATGACAGAGGAAGCTGTGGGGTCAGAGAGTCCCTAGAAGCTCAGTCTTTGGCCTCGTGAGCTCAGGAAAGCAGGAGCAGGACTGCTCCGCATGGATGTCCCATCTGTCTCCGCCCAGCTGCAGGCAGTGATGTGCCCGCGCTGCTGCGGTGTGGCCTTTGCAGTGCCTTTCCTGAGCATACTTTTTACCTCTCTCTAGACAGAGCTGTCTGTAGCACTTTTACAGTTCCAGAAACAATATGATTTCTTTAAGATGTTTGCCCTGCCACTGTCTGGCACTTTTTATTCTGTCAGGAGCTAAGAAATTTAAGAGAAAAATCTTTCTTCTAGTTTCATCTGAATGGGAAGGCTGTGACAGAAAGACTGCAAGAAGGGAATGGGCTTGCTGTGAAAGGAGGGGGAGTGGGAAAGGAATCAACTAATTTAAGCATTGGAGTGGGTTTTCTCATACTCTTCCCAGCAGTGGAGGTCTTCTCTGCTCTCCTGCCATCCCACCACATCTTTTCCCTGATACCCTGTGTACCAGCACATCCAGAGATCAACCTCCCCTCTCCTAAAGCCATTACGATTTTCCTGCTCCCTTGTCCTTGGCTCTGCCGTGACCCACAGCTCTCCAGAACCTGCCGCTCCGAGTATGGGGTCTGAGAAGTGGAAGGAGCAGCAGACACCAGCAGTAGTCCGTCCCACATTACCATCCAGTTCAGCAGAGCTGAACTGAACTTTGCATGGTATAAAGAAGTCAAAATCTCCAACAGTAGCTGCAAAGCAAGTAATCACACTAATACCATCTGTACTACACTCTGGGGTACTTGGAATAGTATATTAAAAGAGCCTTTTTAGGCTGCCTGCTTTCATTGTCTGTATTAACATTAAAGGGAGATCTTGGAACAAAGCCAGCACAAGAGCAAGCCTGGTCAAGAGAGTCTTTGGGGGCAAATGACTTTCTCAGCCTCTCATATCCAGCTCTGGACTAAGCAGCTCTGTGTCTTGATGTTTCCTTTTCAATCAGCTGTTCAGAATTGGCAGGCCATTACAGTGAGAGATGTCACGCTGTTCCCTTGCTTTCCTGGAAGTTTCAGTGCAGAAGCTTTGGTTAGTGTTGGCAAGGAGTTAGAGACCATCGTGGAATTTATGGAGCAAGAATGGCAGAGTCTTTAACGCACAGACATGGGATGAATGGGAATGAAGCTCGGTACTGCTGCCTCCCCTCTTCCTGAATAAAAGAGTGATGCAACCGAAAACACATGGTTTTCTTCTGCAGATCAGGATCAGCCCTCATTCCCCTGGCAGGGAGATCACTCCCAGCCCTCAGATACGGCTCACGCCATCCTGCTGTCTCCCATGGTCCAGCATCTCTCTGCCATGAGCAAGATCCCAGGACTGCAATTCACCACCACCCCCCATGGTGACTACCCCATATCAACTGCCCCACACAACCTCAAATCCAGCCTCTCTTCTCTGCCAGGGCCTGAGCCAGCACCCCATGGCCCTGCCACATGTGCCCTGCTGCAGCTGCTTCCTCAGGGACTGCCCTCCAGACACCGCTCTCACAGCCGCAGCCCCCACAAACCGCCCCGGGATCTCCGTCCCACATGCTCAAGGTTAATGCTCCATTGACCCCACCGCTTTTGCCATTTTCCCTGGGGTTGCACCCCAAACAGCAGTGCAGGTCATACTTTCACACACCGAGGACCTCGCCCACGTGCCCCCAGCGTCCCGTGCCAGCTCTTCGTCCTCCTTCAGCTCCTCAGCAGCACCTCTGCCTCCCCTACCCCGCTCCAGGCCGGCTGCTCAGCAGCCTGTGTCCCCTCCACACATCCGCCATGTAAACAACCTCCACTTCCCCAAAGAGCCAGTTTTCCCCCCGCCAGGGCTATTATGTCATCCGCCCAAATTATTCACCCTACTTCATCTGAGATCACCATGCTTATAACATGCCTATAACTTGCAGATAACATTATCTCAGGTTCCTCACATACACACACACAGAGGACTTCTCAGCATTAGCCCAGGTCAAAGCCCCCCAAGCTGTGGGGCTCAGCTGCTCCCCTCACAGGAACTGCACTTTCAAACAAGAGGGACATGTTATTCCTGATACCACAGTCACAAATCTCCGAGTGCTGACACTCGAAACAGCCTCCATCTGCTTCATTAAAGAACAGAGCTGTGGGTCAGGATGTTTATTAGGTACTAAAATTTAAATTGAAACAGTTTTTGAAGAGCAAACTTTCTCAATGTGGCATAAAAGTACTTAGATACCCAAAAAACGCTGCGTGGACAAGTTTAGAAACCATCTCAGGTTTTCTTTGATTATTTATTTATGGTATTGTTCTTTTTAAGATGAGAGTAGTTTATCCTGTGTGTTAGCTCCAGTTTTGGGGAGGAAAGAGACCTACCTACGAGCACATTCACCAGCCCCTGGCACAGCCACAGGGGCCTCATGCCTCTGCAAAGGGACAGTGCAGTAAAACCTACGGGCAAAAGTCACGACAGCACCAATACTTAAGGTCGCTTAACATTTGTCATTGAAGAGCAGCTTTTCCTAGATGCATGTCACCTGCCTAAACTGTAACTGTCTGGACAAAAAAGTCTTGGCAGCGGATCGCAGCATCAGGCTGACAGGGCCAAGAGGACTATGCACGGTTCACTGACGCTGGTAAAGCCACCGAATGACTGGAACTGAAGGAGGATGGAAGGAAGCAGTGGGTCTGGCAGGGTCAATTGATAAGCCCCTTCTATTTCTGTTTATTTTGATTTTGGCACTTTTCTCTGTTTACAAAGTAACAGATTGTAGTCTTTATTTTACTGAATGTTTTTTAGGGTTTATTTTTGTCCGTGTTTTATTTATTTATTTATATAAAGCTTTTCCGTCTGCTTTGTGAAACTGGTAAAATTAATATCTCCAACTTAAAGCCCTGACTGAATCAGAGCTGTAGGAAATTTTAAATCACACTATCACCACTTTCTATCAAGCTGCACTCATTTCACGTTCTGAAGCATAGATAAAAAACTTAGTGGGGACTTTCAGCAGGGCCACAGAGGTGCCAGCTCCCCAGATTGGCCAAGTCATGAATGTGCCCCACTGCAACAGAACAGACTGACTCCTCTGAGCTTAAAGATTCCCCTTGGCTGGCTCTCAGTGTATTGCTATGAAGGGTATATCCACTTGGAGGGGTCTGGGACCCTCCCTGTGCTCCTGGGTCTTGTGCTGGGTCCCTCAGGCTCATGAGACAGAGACATGTAGGGACAGAGACTCGGGTGGGACAGGCCCATGCTAAACATCCTAGCACAGCACTGCACCTCTGCTGAAGAAGCGGGGTTTATTGGCTCAAATACCCAGTTACCACTTGACCACTGGACTGCGTACATATCGCAGCTCGGCCGAGTGTAGTGCTGTGAGCTCTCCATGGCATGCCCCGTCTCCAGGAGCAGACATGACCTGTCTCCCCAAAGACTGCACAGTGAACACAGACACCTGACTTCAGCGTTTAGCTGCAATTAAGGAGTAAATGCTTAAAAGTTAAATATTCATGGCCACCGGTAATGCTTAAGTCCTCAGCTGAAGGCTTCAAGCTGCGAAATGGCCTCAAGTTGCACCAGGGAGGTTTAGATTAGAAACTAGGAAAAAGAATCTTTACTGAAAGAGCGGTCAAGCACTGGAACAGGCTGCCCAGGGAAGTGGGGGAGTCACCATCCCCGGAGGCGTTCACAAAGTGTGTACACATGGCACTTTGGGACATGGTTTAGTAGGCACGGTGGTGTTGAGTTGACAGTTGGACTTAGAGGTCTTTTCTGACCCTAATGATTTTATGATTCTGCTAGTACCAATTTTCCTTGGAAAACGTGTATCAATATTGCTAGTCCAAGATCTCTGTCAGGACCCAAAATCTTATGATAAAGCGAACTTTTAAGTCTTTAAATTTCTTTCCCAAAATTTTATGAGGTTTTTGAAGTTATAATCGTTTGCCACTGACATGAAAGCTAACAACAGATCTTTATTTCAAATAAAATGGGAGATCATTCAAAATCACAAGTGCAAGCAGTAAAGCTTTTTAATACAGCAATACAATACAGCAAGCATTACAAGAACAGACATTATTCAACACTGAAAATGCTAAAAACCGTATCCTTTAGCAGTCACTTCCCCCTCAGTGTTTTTAAGGTCAGTTTTCCATAATATTTTCTATTTTCAGGCACCAGCTCAGACCTAAGATTCCTAAGCAGAACGTATCTGTTTCTCTTTTTTTTCCCCTAGATTCTTAATCTTTCTGGGTCTTGAAGGCTGGAAGCTGTTATACATACAAATTCTGTGATGCCTTGTCCATTATTTGTTTTCCATTCTAACCTACAGCACGGTTTCTCAGTGTCCCGTTAGCCTCTATACTCTTAGATTTAAGATTTTTTTCCCTAGCTGACATAAAGGTAGGAATTCTGCTCTCAGGCAGCCACACAAGGGTTATTCCTACTCTAAATCTTTCCTTCTCCCCAGGACCCACTTCCTGCTCCGAGTGAGGAGCAAAACCCAGAGTAGCAGAAGGCTACGGCTCAACAGACTCCCTTAAGAGCCCTGTTGGGCAAATTCACTCTTTTCTTGAGATGAGTCCTTTTCCTACTTTAGTCGGTGGAATAAGCAGCTGTCTTCGTGGAGATTCGCCCCGACTTGGGACAGACCTCTGTGCCTCTGAGGGTCACTTGGGGGGCTGCCTGGACCTGGGTCCAGCCATCCAGTGCTCCTGCCTCCTGCTCCTGCCCAGGGAAAATGGCTTCTGCCCAAAAGGGCTTCCCTGGTCTTGCCTTGAGTAACAAGCAACAGACGGCGACATCAGCTCAAGCCTGACCAGTTTTGGCAGCTGATGTTAACTTGCAAAGACACCTGCAGAGATGAGGGAAATCAGAGTTGGATATTAGAACCTTTTCAAAGACATTTAATTAGTCTGACAATGGCTCGGTTTTGCAAAGTGTTTCTTTTTACCTCGTGCCCGTTAGAAACCCTCCATCATTCATAGTATTATAATTTATGTTTACGGTTTTGTGTCCCGGTGAATAATTTAAGCTGCATGGGCTGTGCAACTTTTATTACTAGGTTAACTCTTCATGTTTTTTCTATGGCAGTTCTTTGAAACACAAACCACTGATGCTGTTATTGGTGACTCACCATCTTAGCCAGTATTTTTGATGTGAAAAAAACCCCAATTATTAAATGGAACATTTTTCTCTTCAGAAACCAGTCCTTTTAACTGTTTCTTATGCAAAGCAGGCAGAAAGCTATTTATGGACAGTCATTACATTACCCGAATCTGCTGATATTGCTAAGCACCTGGGTTTAGTGAATCTGAGCACAGGAAAATTTACACTGAGCCTCAGTTAAAAAACTGTTCTAAGGAGCCCCTTCAGCCGCTGAAATATTCTTTCAAGCTGATGAAGCCAGTAAAAACATTTGATCCTTCTGAGGCTGGACCAAAGCAAGCTGATTCTTGCAAATTTTCATAGCCACTTTAACAGTATCATTTTCTTCAGTGTTGGCAGCAACAGAAACAAAAGGATTTGCATGCTGAAGCATGTACTATATTTGATATAAAGCATTTTCCATAGCACGCCACTTATATTCTTTGCTAAATACCTGGTATGGCATGGCATGCATGCCAGTAATGAGACAGCTCACACAGCTGGGAAAACTCTGACAGTAGATAATTTAAAATAATTCTCTAAACTAAAAATCCTACCAAAAGCTTGCTTTCCTCCATCCCTCTTCAGCCTGGTGTATTTGTTGTTAAAGCTTTAATTGCATCCTTTCAGAGTGCAATCCTCTTCTCCCCCTCCTTGCCTTGGGGCCCTTTATTGGATTAAGCAGAATTTCTGGTGCGCATGATGGCTGTGAGATATGTACAGGGCTGAACTGCACCCTCTAAGGAGGAACTGAAATCCATAACCAAAGATTGGATAGCTGTAGGGACTGGAGAACAGGGTCATTTCTTCTCTGGAGCAGTAATTTGAGTCAAACCCAGGAAAATCTGACAGGAGACAAATTATAGGCTGATCCCAGCATTTATGGTGGCTCCACTTGTTTCAGTGGATCTGTGCCAGCTTATGCTCTCCCGGCGTCTGGCTCCTTTGGCTTCAGTGGCGTCACACCAGCTGGGGACCCAGACCAAGGCAGACACCAACATTTAACACTTTTCTTCCTGGGGGTGAGCAGGATGCCCAAGGGTATCCAGTGAGCATTTCTGGCAGTGCCTTCCCCTGCCAGTGCCAGCCAGCACACACCATGTCTCACGTCCCACAGCTCAAGAGCATACACAGGGACGTTGTGACCAGGGATGGGCTGGCACACACTTAGGTCTTCCCTTAACGAAGTTTCTGAGTGCGTCTGGGCCCCTGTGGAGTTCAAGGTTTACCCTCACCCCCCCAAGGAGAAAAAATTAATGAGGCACCGGGGTCCCTGTGTCACTCAACCTGTCATGACAGCATTGGACCCTCTATATGGGATCTATCTGGTCAGAGGCTCCTAAGGCTCAAAACCTCTATCCAATGAATTTATCCCCATGACATCGCTAAAATGTAGGAGATGATGCCTTAACTTTGATGAGGACGAGGCATGACTGAGAAAGTTAGTGATGATTTTTTTCAGTGATGTGACCCACTGGCTCCTGTAGGAGAGGATGGCAGATCCTGTTGGGATTTTAATGCATTAAGGCAGGCAGCCAGGTGTGTAAACCGGCAATGAGCTTTATTTGCTTAACAGGAAAAAAACAAAACAAAACAAAACAAAACAAAACTTCTTTTTTCTCATGCTAATCCTTATCCAGTTTATATCTTTGCTCAAGGACTGCTTGTAGAATGTCACAGATGAATCCTTCTCTGGGGAAGGGCTGATGAGGGCCCACCCTGAGCACGCAAAAGACATAAGCTCCTCAAGTGTTCAGACCTGTAGAGGGAAAACAAACAGGACCACAAGAGCTGAGGAGCCTGTGTGTATTTTTGGATTTCACTCCTTTTCAGTGAAGCAAAAGCTCTCTGGGATATAGATTAAGTTCTCTTACTCGTTGTTCTGGCTGCCTCGAAGCAGAGATGACAGTCTCCCACAAACAGATTGAAAGGTCATCTGATTTCACTGTTGCTTTATTGAAGTACCTCTGTGTCCTCCACTGAAATGTTATTGTGTGCCTTCTTCAGAGATACTCCTCGGTGATTACCAATTCCAACACATTAGGTGTACATGGAACATTAGAGATCACAGGCCAACATCTGTTCATAGTTATAGTGGCATAAATGTAATAATCCCACTGGCTTCAGCAGCGACACTAGTGTCTTACAGAAATATAAATGAAAACAAGATTTGGCCTTTACAGTCTAGACTTTACATTAAGGCACATCTCTGTCTTCTGAAAATTAAGAGTATGAGGAACAATGGAAATATTGTTAATTCCGTAAGAAGGAGCACCATTTCTAAGTCACTAGCATAACACTCTTTTCCTTACAGTATACCTGGTGTTGGTGGATGATAAAGGTTAACTGATCATTTGTCAGCAGAATTTTCTGCCCCCCCATCCCTCTTCATCAGAATTCAAACTTTTGATAAGTATAGAGTGATTATTATGTCATTCTGATTGCTTTTCATTCCATTATTTACTTATTTATCCCATTATAATACAAGGGTAAAAAATTTCAAAGATAAAAGACATTTTTATTTTCTTCAGTCTAAAGCATTAATTGCTCTAGACCTCCTTTCAGCATTTTGGATTGTTTCTCATCAATTTCTAACACTGACAGTCTTAAGACTTCCTATGAAAAAAGGAGGGTTTTTTTCTCCATTTTCTAGGGAATGTCTTTATCTAAACATTGTAAACCAAAGGGTTTTCCTTAGAAGTCAGTAATATTTCTATTATTTGCTACAAAGAAAGTTAGATAGATTAGTATTTTCACAAATTACCATTTTAGCAGATTTTTTCCTCTTGTTTTTTTTATATTTTGATGAAGTTGGGGGGTGGGGGGTAGAAGCAGCATAAGCAACAGGAGATGATAGCATATTTGTCTAAATGAGAGGAAAAGCAGTAGAAGAAACATGAGATCCCTATCATAATTGAAATCCCCAGGGCTCAGAGACTAGCGTAACCTGCCAGCAAAAGGGACAGAAAAAAAAAAAAAAAAAGGAAGAACATAAAGCTCCTGGCTCATGTTGCATGACTTTCCCCTCAAAAGTCCACCTTTCCTCATTCACCAAAGACATCACCTTAGCAAGACCTGCCTCCTAATTTTAGCACTGGAGATACATGTGTAGCAGTAGGTGGTAGGAGCTCCTGTGCAGCTCTTGTAGACTTAAGACCATTGTGGGAGCAACCACCACGGCCTCCCAGCTGCGCTTCAAATGGAGCAGGAGGACTCACAGCATGGGGTAAAGAATAAGAAAGGATGGAGTCAGCACTCCACAAATGTGTATTTACATTATTGGCTGATGTAGGGCAGCTAGATGCAGCCCTCAAGAAGCTACAGACCCCACATTTCTGCTATGCTTGCAAAGGAAGGCAAGTACTAGCTGGAGGGCTTCAGTATTGGAAGCTGTGAGCACCCGAGAACGATTTTGAGGACTATATTAATGGAGGGCTCAAATGCACTGGGAAAAAAGGGCTGTGAAGCTGCTCAGTCAGTCTCTAAAGACTCTTGTTCAGTCTCTAAAGAGCCTCCAAGTTGACGTCCAACTATAAAATTAATTTTAAAAATAAAATTAGAGGCATTATGCAACCTGTGTGAATGAAAAAGGACTGAAGGTAGATGTCAGGTTGAAGCCTTTCATTTGGGTGTAAGTAACATCAAGCATGGGAGGAAGACATGCCAAAAAAGATACGACTTCACAGTATTTGCTTGAAAGTCACTATACTATTCTAAATGCTATTCACTGTGTTTTATTTGAGCAGTAAATTTTAGGTATTTTAAGATTCTTCCTCCTCTGAACTTGGCTGGGAAATATTACTGTCTTGGATTTTAGTTACAATTGTGACCTGTAAGTCTTGAAAAAACAGAACTCTTCTCTGTACTTTACAAAGAATTAAAATGAATATAGGGAAAAAGAAAGTGTATAAGAATTTTGCCTGGTGCTGCTCAGCATCTCCTTCCTTTTTATTCAAACACAGAATGAAGAAAACATATAATGGCAAATCTTTTCTGAGCCAGCAGGAGCTTTGTTTGGTGCAAGCTAGGGAAGAGGTTTGGATCATTTCTTATTATTTCTGTAACATGTCCTATCTATTTATCTGTCTGTCTAAATGCCCCCCATCACCAGAGCACTTAATATTTGAGAATCTATTCTGAGTCCTTGTTGCAGACCAGCAATAAGAGAGACTTTATCTATGCTACAGGTTTATTTACAGGTAGTTATTTATTACCATTGCTGCTTGGTTTCTTGTAATGCCCCAAACCAAGGATAATCTGTTATGTTCGTTCTAAGTAAAAAAAAAAAAAACAAAAAAAAAAAAAAAAAAAAGGGTATACGCAGGGACTGCGGAGACAGATAATTATAGAAAGAGCACCATCTATTGTCAGGTAAAAAATATTAATGCTGTCTATAGGTGTAGAGCTTCAATGATGTGGAGACAGCTGTGAGATTTGGACCTATGCCAGAAGCTAAGCAGAAAGTACTCTGAATGCTTTTGGCCCCAAGATGAAATGGTCTGGGGGATACGAATGTCTTGTGTTATGTCTCATAAAATATGAGACACTGTAGCTTACATGGGCCTGGGAGGTTTTTATGCCAGTTTCTTTATAGGGGTCTGTTAGAAGAAATGGGTCATGAATGAAAACTGAGTGACAGCTTGGTGAATGGGGACAGTCGTATATTTAACGGGATATTTGGATGACGTGGGGGGGAAACCGAGGTGTGAGAAGCCCTGGGGGGCTGCGGGCAGTGCTGGGCTGTGGGGCGCGGTGCAGTGTGGCTCCTGCCCGCGCACAGCAGCTGCACCCCACTTCGGGAGCAGCACTGCTCTGCCGTGGGCAGGGACCTGCTCTGTGCCAGGCTCCATCGCCTGGTGCAGGCAAGCCCAGACCTCCCGCTCTTACTCCACCTCTCAGCAGATGCTGGTAAAGCCTCTGGACTGGTCTGAGGTTTTGCCAGATTTATATTTGGAGACAGGAAGAAGGGAAGGAGATAATTCCTTGGTGGCTGTTTGGAAAGACTGATTCATCCCAGGCAACACAGGTTGTTATGCCAAGCACTTCATAAATCATTTATTGAGCTCTCTGCATTTTCAGCAGTCAGTCTTATTATTGGTTTAATGTCTTAATAAAAATGAAGGGCAATGATTTTCCAGACCAGCTTGTGTGTCATTTCCTGCTTGCAAACAACAGAAAAGAGAGGAGGTCTCAAAGGAAGCTAACACTTATGGATGATAATTTCATCCCCTTTCCTTCATAAGCTTTCCCATGTAACTGATCTTGCCTTGGGACTTTACACACACCCCCAAAAAAAAAAAAATAATCTAATAGAAGGTTGCAGGGACACCTCAAACCAACAGAGAAAGCACCTCAGCTGCATGCGAGCTAAGAACTTAGCGGCTTCACATGTGCAGTGTCCCTTGGAAGAGCACCTATCCACATGCAGGATATTCAGTGAGGCAGGGACTGAAGGATGGATGGCAGTATCTTTGTCCTCCAAATAGGTGCCTTTATAAGAGAACATACTTCTACCTAAAGGCTTGTGCATGAGGTCTAGAGCAGGGAATAAAGGAAAATACAGATATTGGCCAAAACCACCAGCAAGAAGCCAGCTGTTTATAGTAGGGGTGAGGGAAAGTGGGTCCCATGTGGGCCAGGCAGCCAAGGGGCCACTAACACCTACCAACTACTCTGCAGGTAGACAAGCACCAGATGGGTGTGAGCAGGGAACAGATGAGGGATGTCAAGATGAAGGAAAGCAGACAGCTGTCAGCAGAAGCTACAAGCTCGCTTGTCTAATTCTCTGATGAGAGAAAACCCCTCCGATTCCCGCAGTGACTGACTTTGCAGGAGGCTGTGCTGGGTTGCTGATGCAGAGGAAAGGGAAAATGGGAGCTGACCATTTTGTCTTGATCCCCAAAACTACAATTTCCTGCTTTGTAGGAACTGGAATCAGAGCTAGCAGCTTGCTACTGATGTGCAGAAGATACACCCAGGGATAACAGCACCAAAAACAACAGCAGGATATCTCACTTTTCTTGGCTGCCTGGCTGGTTTTGCCTAGCCATGCAGCAGGTTCTTGCTGACCTCTTATTTCACTGCTGCTAGAGGCTCTCTGCCAAGTGCAATGCATGAAAGTCAGTGCAGCTTCTGGGGAAGAGTGCTTCCCAGCACTGGGGATGGCCAGAGACCCGTCAGAAAACACTGCAAACCCCTTCCAGTTTGGTTTGGGCTGGAGGAGAAGGAGGCAGAGGTGATGTGCTTTGTATGTTCCTCCCGACCCTGCATAACAGCCTATTTGTGCCTTGTTGCCATCAATAAGTATGGCTTGAGCCAAGGTGAAAAGTGGGATCCTGCTCTTCTTTCCTCTTCCGTCCCGGATCCCCCTTTAGTTGTCCCTTGTGGGGAGCGTTTCAAGCATAGCTGATGCAACAGAATGCAAAAGCATTTCCTTAAGCAAACGATGAGCGAATTCCAGGCTGAGTCAAAAGGAGCTTTCCTACTCTTCAGGTCTCCTATCTGCAAACAGAATTGGAATGAATGAATGAATGAGCAACTCTATTATGATGTACACAAAAGCATTTGTTTCCCTCCCAGGTCTTTTATGTTCAGTGTTATTAATTGAGCTCTTCACTTGGAGGTCAAACCACTGTTTGTATGGTCAGGCATGGGAGAAGAAAGAGAACTATTCTGCTTGGAGATTAGTCCATTTTCCACAAGATATTTTTAAAAATGTATTATCATTATCAAATTAATGGGGTTTGCACTGGTGAAAGGAAAAGTGGACATGGTGTTTCACATGTACACCTTGCTTGAAAGAAGTTGAGGACTAGAAGTCCATTTGAATAGAACTCCATTTCTCCCCAATCTATTGGTGCCAAATCACAGCCCCTTGTGTCTGTCCCATTTGAGCCTATGCCTCAGAAGGGTTATGCAGCTTCAATAACTGCACTCACAGGCTGGTTTTGGAGGAAAGAAATACATGAGTGCAAATCAAGGCAAGGCAAGCCAAGAGTGAAAATATATGTGCTCTGGCTTAAGTACCTAAACCAGGTCAAGTACAAGAACCAAGGAAATAGCCACTGTAAGCAGTGAAAAGTGATTTTTTTAACTACTATATCAGTGTACATAAGGCAAAGAAGGATACTGCAGTGGAAAGATTTTTTTATTTATCTTTATATATGCAGGCTACATGATGTCAGATCTTATACTTCCCTTGAAACATACTGAATCTGAGGTAGAGTAGGATTGATCTGCTTCATCTCCTCTGTAATCTAGTGCAAATTCTTTCTCTTTCACTCTCACCTCCTTTCCTCCTTGATTATACGACAGTCTTATACAGCCTTTTTCATCAGTAGATAGTAAAGTGCTCGACAGTGATGAGGGGTGCTATAGTCTGTATTTATTGACAAGTGAACTAAGATAGACAAAATTGCTGAAACCACGCAGCAGCAGAGCTGGGAGTAATACCCAGCCCTCCAGTCCCTTATTGGAGCCCCTCATCTACATCAGCTAACATAATAGGTTATAAAGCAATACAATGGAAATACTCAGACTTTCCTACCTGTTGTGTGTTTCACTTGCAATTGCATTATATAAACCTGATAAAGGGAACAGCAAAATACCAATACTAATACAAAACTCTACAGTGGAAAGAAAAGAAAAAAGTAAGAGCAAGGTTTAACTCATCCAGAAATATCCTGAGAATTCATAAATACTGGAAGTAATACAGGGAAGGAAACAAAAATTTCTCCCCTGTCAAGTGGAGCAAGTGCTAGCGATACAATATTCATTTCATTATCTGAGGTTTATAAGGAAACTTGTTTTAAGCCTCAAGCACATGTGTGGTAAAGTAAGGGTGAATTTTCAGAGTTGATTGTTTGTTTGTTTAGTTATTTATTTTTCTAGACAACACTAAATGAAACTTTCTTTCTGATGGAACTCCAGGCTGGAGTGACAGGATTCAGGGAAGTTGTGGAGAGATGGGGAAATGACAGCTGAATTCTCAGGCTTACACAATGCCAAGTGCAGCTCTGGATGTGTGATTGCTTGACTGCTATGGAAGGAAATATTAAGTAGGTGATCTTACTTTTTTAAATGAGAAGAAATAAGGAAGCTGTGGCTGAAAAGGGAAAATGAGTCTCATCTGTAATATCTGCATATATCTCAGCAGCAACATGTTTCCTAAATACTTATCCTGTGAAATTCTATGTGATAACTAACTTTGATAACAAAAAATGGTGAAAGTCCTTCCCAGATGACATCCATCTGCTGGCTTACCAGATGTGTATTGAGTGTGTACCATATTCAGGCTCACAATAATTTTTAATCTTTAAAAATAGTGCAACGAGATGAAAACAAAAAATCTTTTTACTCCCACATCACCCTTTTTTCCATTTAAAACAAATCACATAAAATGTTTGAAATGCAACAAACCAACCTATTTTCCAAAAAGATAACTAGTCCAACATGGAGTTTAATTTTTAAAAAAATCAGTATTTCCAGATGAAAAATACTTTAAAGCTTCCCAGTTGTTCCACTTACTGGACAGAGGTCCAGTGGTGCTGCATAAGAGCTGGCATCACAAAGAGCTCCATCATACAGTTGTGGGGCTCTTCACAATGACACCAAGAAATCAGGGGATCTCAGCTGTTCCCTAGCTTCAAGAGGCATTGCAAACGACAGGGAAAGACAAATCTGTTACAGAAAAATACAGATGGAAAAGGGTGTGCTATGTTAGTCCTCAGAAGACCTGTATTCACCTACTGGTACTCCCCCAAATTTTTCTGATAGTTTGGGGAAGCAATTCAGCATGTTCAGGTCTTTTTCTGTAAAAGAGTATCCAAAGACTTCTCGTTCTCCCTGTATTCACTATTGGGAGTATAATCTCATCCAGGCAGGACTGTCTCTCCCTAGCTATCTGCTAGAGCGAGCTAACATCCAACGGAGGGAGGCCTTGGCCTCACCAGTACATTACTGCAGCATAAGCAATAAAGACCGAGAGCACATTGCCAAAAGGGCTTTTTTCCTGGGCTGCCAATCCAGAACTTTTTGCCACCGCTGACTTTGTCTAAAAGGATGAGTACCAAGGTAGCAATGACATGAGCCATCAGACCCCCTGGAAGTACAGATGAGCATGGAATGTGGCAGCCGTCTTAGTAGCAGTAGCAATAAAGGCAAATATTTTAGGAGAGTAATAATTCTCACACCTTTGTTTCTGCATGCTTCTCTAACCTATCCCAGTAGCTTTCTGTGGGATATCTTTAAACACAAATGTGCTTTCACAGGGCAGCCAGCTATTCAGGAGAACATCAAGCTTGCACAAAGGAAGATCTTAAAGACAAAATCAAGTTGATGCTTATGCTCAGGTCAGAGGCATTTTCCCATGCTGGTGACTCGTGATCTAGAAGATAAGGAAGCCAAGGACACCATCTGTAAAGAGAAGATGCAATTTCCCATCAGTAAAAGCAGCTGCAGCCAATGCTCTTTGAGACCAAAGTATCAGCAGAGCATCAATGAGACCTCTTTGCCCTGTGCTCCTTGAATTCCTGCCCTCGCCTTCTGAAGAAAGCTTCCCAGTCTTTCTGAACTTCACCCATAGGCAAATTAAGGGCAAAATCTTAGTGATCAAGGTCTGACCTCTGGACTAGTGCCCTGCTCCCATAAACTGGAGACCAGCTGGGAATTACAGGAAACATTTTGGAGCAGGAAAGGTATTATCCGTCTCTTCCCTTCCTCCCCCCCCCCCCTTTTTTTTTTTTTTTTATTTTCCTTCCTTTTCTCTCATTTTGAAGCCTGATGGAGGTATATAAGAAGGGAGAGGAAGAGAAAGAGAAGGAGCTGCACCTAGGCTGAAAATGAATGGAAGGTTATGGACAAGGTGATGAGAATAGATTATATGTCCAGGACTGGAGGAATTATGGCATCTCTGCACGTCTTTGGGCCTTGAGGGACTGCACGTTTTCTGAAGGAATTCTAAAGAGACTGGAGACTCAAATGGGAGGGGAATGAGAGCTTTGCAGTGTGAGGGCTCAAGCGTGCATGACCGTGTGCGTCTGGCATGAAAATAATTGAGTCTTTCTCCCTCTGAAAAAGATGAAGAGGAGAGCAGCCCAGGCCGTGCCTTTGGGGAAATCAGCATATGCACAGAGCAGCAACTGTGGTATCTTGGGCATCTGCTGTTTCCAGCAGGGAACCAGCTTATTCCTTTGGAGCTGCCTGGTAATTTTCTTTTTCAGACCAAAGCCTTCTGAAAGGAGGGGGATTTGGCAGGGCAAAAGAGCACTCTGCGAAGATTTGTTTTATCAAATCTCAGATCTGACATTCACCCACCATCTAATGTGTTCAAATATTTCTCTCACCTCCCATAAGCAATGCACACACATATAATACTTTTGTTACTCCTTTCTTCAGTAATACTGTTTATATGAGGATTGCAAGGCTCTTTACAAAGAAAGGCTGGTATCACCATGGGGAAAGGCTAGAATCCAGGATAGAAGCCATTCTTTCAAGGACATGCAGCTTTAGTTCAACAAGATCAAAACTTGATACCAAATTTCCAACTTCTCTAAGCCTGCTCCAGCATATCATTGTGTGTTCAACCTGCCGCTGCAGCCTACTTTGAATTAGAAATAAGCCAACACCAAACACCCCCTGGCAAACATTTTGAAATTCTGTTCATTCTGAAGTGAACTGGCCTGTTTTTAATGTTCTCTTTAGCATTTTCACAGGTTTTAATTTTATTTTCAAATATTATTGTAGCACAAAAAAACCCAGGGTTTGTTTCTTGTTTATGAGGGAACCAAGTTTTTCTTATGCATTTAAAGACAACAAGCAGAAGGGGGGCAAACCTGCAGAAACAAAGACCCCAAAACCCAAATATGCTTGAAACTTATGACAAATAACTGTACAAGCAGCCCAGTGCTCTTTGTCACATAGGCTTGGTTTTAAGAGCTGCGAAAAATAACCAACAACCAAATGTCTGGGCTACTAGTTTCAAGACAATTTTTCAGAGTGCAAATGTTGACATCAAGGGAAACTGCCCCAAAATTCACCTTTTTCTTGTCAGAGACAAAAACATTTTGTTCTTTGCCTGCCACCCAAAGACTATATAACTCCTCTGGTGTTCATATGTCTCTGAAAGCCTTTTTGAGGTAATCCTGTACCCACCCATGCTCTGTTCAGTGTTTTGCCCTTCAGGAGCATGGACGGAGTCCCACCACAGCCACAGCTGAAGGGGAGCAGCCTGCTGCAGGCTTCTTGTTGCAGTCAGGCTCCTGTGGCTAGATAGAGATTTAATTGATTTTAGTAGGGTTCTGATTTTTTAAGGTGCCTTGGAAGTGGGTAGTTTGGAATGAAGTTGTTAATGGTCTTCTTTTCCACCTCGCCTTTTATTTTCTCCTTTTAATAGACATTAAAAAGCCATCCAGTGAGAAACTGCACCTGTATGCAGAAGATGCCTGAGTTTCCCACACACACAGAACAGCTTTCATGCAGACCTGCATGCCAGTGAGGAGAAAGATCCACCTGTGTATTACTTGACAGGTCAGGGGGCCTTAGCTTTAGGTGGGTGAATTCCATCTATCTCTGACAACATGTGCCAGGTGTAGGGGCACAGGAAATAGGCTCTGAGACACCCCCAGCACACACACACACACACACGTGTAGGAAAAGAAGTTCAGCTGTCTTTAGGGTTTCTTGGACCTCCCTGTGCCTCAGTGTGTGCAGTGAGGCTCACCTGAGGAGCAAGTACCCTGCATTTGTCCGTGAAGGAGTAAGAAATAGCTTCCATCTGCAAACCTGAATACTACAAGGATAGTTTTCTTTGTGATATACAGCATTTATTTAACTAGACCCCAACAGCAGGGACCCTGCTGAAATGTGATGCTGAGTCTCAGCTGTATACAAGTACCTCCAGCAGAAAAGTCGTCATGAACACTCACTTAATGCCACAAGCAACTGCTTGTAGGCCTTTGCTGCTGCTGCTCTCTGTGTCAGTGTGTCTATTTTTACCCTAAGATTTGTTATGGTAAAGGTTTTTCTTTTTGCCCAGAAGTCTTGGAAACTGCTGCTTCTTCAGAACAAACAGAAATATGTGTAACGGAGCCATGTTTTGGTGAAAAACTTTCTCACCCTAGATGTCAAAGTAACGAGAAGAAAATCCATTGGTAAAGTGATGAATGGAATGGGAAAATGGGATTCTTTGGAGAAGCAATGACAAACTTGCGGAGTTGCTCAAACTGAGGAATAAGCCCCCACAGTAACCCACGGTAAGCCCTCACAGTAACCTCCCTTCCTGCTGCTGGAAGGGCTCTAGAGCCCAAACAAAAAGCTTGCTATCCTTCAGGGAGTATCGACATAGCTGGGCAGCTCAGGATTGTATCACCAGAGCGACTGGGTAGAAGAAGATCTGAGGCCTCCATCCCACTCTTGAAGAGCCCACACTTGTTTTCAGCCTGCGTTGAGGCACACCTCGGGTTTTATAATTCACCAACCTGAACCGATGTGAATACTCTTGGACTCGCAGCTTTATTTCATAAGCCCCTTTCTGAGCAGTGACTGGAAACTAAGTGTACGTGCCCTGTAGAGCCATGTCGGGACAGGGAATGTTTAATCAAGTCACGCAGAAGCAGAACAGCATGCACCAGAGCGGCAGAGAGCTCTGTCCCAGAACATCCTGGTATCTGAGGGCTCAAGCATTTTTTTACTGTCTTAGAGAGAGGGATTGGGTTCCCTCCTCTGCCTGGGGAGGTTGGTGTCTGTTCCCTGCCTCCAGCACAACTGCTCTGATGGCCAGCCTAGAGCAAGCTACAGGGAGCAAAGGATTCCCAAATTCCAGACAAGCAGTGGCTCCATCAGCATGCAGTGATGAACCCAGCTGGCATCAGCTTGCAGGAACAAACCTTCTTCCTTGCAGAAGCAATTTTTTTTTGCCGAGAAATTATCTCACCTTCTCTTTAGCGTACACAGTGAATTTCAAGTACTGGTATTAAAAGATGTTTCACTATCAATCTGTACTTGGAAATCATGGCCCTAGCTGCTAATCTACGCCCCTACTGTCATCTCAGTGAAGTAGGTATAACTCTCTGTTGGTGCAAAATTGCAACTGCGGCGCCAGGAGGGCCCAATTTGAATCAACTGACTATACTTTGTAGAAGTACTTTATAGAAAAACAGGATTTAATGCTCTGCTGCACAAATCAGGCTCTTCAGGTCTGCAAAGCTCTCCAAAACAGAAATTAATGATAACACTTTTCATCCTTAGATATCAAAGTGTTCTGTGCAGGTGGGCAATTACATCTTTTCCTCCGTTTTAGCAATGGAGTAACTCTTAAATATATCTCTCTCTGATCTATTGAAGACCAGGCATCAGGTAAATGGCAGAAGAACTAAATCTCCTAATTCCTAGCCTGTGCTCTGTTGACTGACATTGTAAAAGCTGGGGATGGGAGGCTAGAGAAAGGAGGGAGAGGTGAGGAGAGCTGAGGCTACATCTCAGGCATTTAAATCAGAGTCTCCAAACACTCAGGAAAATATTCTCTATCCATGTGCCCACAAGTGCTAAAAAGGCAGCCGAGTGTTTTCAGGGAGCCTGACAAACATGAGCACAGTCATCATTTATTGGCAATTAAAACCAGAAATATGGCGTGTAAGTGAACTGCCTGCCACTTTGTAATCGAAGAGCACTTTGGAGCATTTATCAGTTCTATGACCAAGAACACATGAATTTTTTAATAATTGCTTCATTCATGTTCTCACCACCACATACTGAACTTGGCCCATTTAGAAGCCATTAATTAATCATTTATCACTGATTACACTTCACAATGGCATCCCAGATTGCTCCTCTGGTGGTGGTGGTAAACATGTCATGGCAGTCCCTTGCTTCACATTCAAGAGGCCAGCACATCAGCTGTCTTTAATAGCTCGTTACTCACCCAGAAGTGCTGCTGTGCCTCCTCATTACTGCTGCAACTCTGCAGCTCAGGGCAGCGTAAGCTTGTCCATGACCTAACCCTGTTGCCCAGGATAGGCAATAGGGCTGTGAACTCCCCAGCTGAGGCTGGGTGGGGTGATTGGGCAGGGCTGCTGGGAACCTGCTCCAGGGCTAGATGAAAATGTGACTTCTTCTCGGACTGGAGAAGGAACATGATACTTTCCTCTCTGGCCTTCCTTGGAGACACATGGAGAGGTAAATCCCCGACTCATGCTAAGCTTTTGTTCCAAAGACCATTTTGTTTCAAATTTTCCTGGGCTGTTTAGAACCACTCATTGGAGCATTTCCATCTCGGTCACAAATTGTCTGTTTGACCAGTATGGGTCTGTTTCTGATCTAGAAATTTATTTTTAAGTTATCTGAAATAGCTTTCTGAGTCTGCCTCTTCCATTAACTCTTTAGCTCTCCTGTGAAAACTTCTTTACCCTTTGTTTATTGCTGCAACACTGGTTCCCCCTTGCTCTGTTCTAGTCTTTGTAAATTATTCACCATCCAACATCCTGCATACCACCATTTCCTGTAATATATAGTATCTACTGTGTTGTATTATTTAACACTGAAAAGCATTTCAGGATCCAGTTTGAGATGTATCAGGAAAGATGTAATGAATTGTGTTGTATAAAACTCTAGCCGATAAAATGGAAAACTATTAATAGCTTAATGGTTGTTGTCTTGCTAATGTCTCAGTCTTTTGTGTTCATAACAAGCTTGTCACGTTTATTCCTCTGCAAAGTGGGCAGGAGCTTTTAAACTTGTTTGCCTCCTCTCAGGGAAATTGCTTGCTTTCTTTTCAGCTAACACCACATGCTTGTTAATGGAGTATTAATAATATCCATGTGATAAGCTGCTTCTGTCAGACAGCGAAGGCCTCTAAATAATTTCCTGCAAAGTCTCAATTCTAGATCATAAGTGCAGAAGGCAAGGCCACGGCTGCTGGCAGTTTATTCAGCTTTCATCGTTATGTCATATCAGACTAAATTATTGAAGATGACTGGCAATTTACATATCTCTAAGTCAAACAAGTTAGAGTTCCCTTCACTGCGTTACACCTCACTGCATTTATAAACCTAGACTAGCAATCCAACTTGCTTGCATATTATATAGTGAGGTGAGTGTAAAATGAAGTTTTATCTGGCAGATAAGGAAGAACAGAAGCTTCTTCCAGGCAGAAAGCATAAAGACTAGGTCAGCACCTGTTGCCTGGTGAAGAACATGTTATCCACAGCCTCTTAACCCTTTTGGTTTCAATGACCATATGACAGACAAGATGGGAATTTGCCCAACATCATTGTGGGATTAGTTTTATTGGGTTACTCTGTCTTTACAGCAGAGTGAGAAAGAGGAGAATTAAGTTCATTACTTTATATCAAAAGGAGCAAATAAGAGTTATAAATGCAGACTAGTTTCTGTCTTGTGTAATGTCCTGGTCTCAGCCAGGACGGAGCTAGTTTTGTTTTCAGCAGCTCCTGTGGTTTGGATTTAGTATGTGAAAATGGTGACAGCACGCTGCTGCTGCTGTTGGTTGCTGCTGAACGATCAAGGACATTTAGCAGTTTCCCAGGCTTTGCTGATGTGCAGGTGCAAACACCTGGGAGGGCACAGCCAGAATAGTTGATCTAAACTGGCCACAGAGAGTGTTCCATGCCATAGACGGCATGGCCGGTGTAAGGGAGGGTCGGCCATTGCCCCCTTGCTCTGGTTCCTTGTTCTGTTCACTTTCTGTTCATGTTCCCTTCTTGTTACCTTATTTTTGGGTTTTTTGTTCGGTTGTTCAGCTGTTTGATCTCTCATTCACTCTCTCTGGAACTTGCTGTTCT
>JMFS01018812.1:0-14295 GCA_000699545.1 Podiceps cristatus
TCAAGTCCCTCTTGGCAGGGCTGCTCTCGATTGATTTACTCAATACACTCCACTTGTCCATGTCTTGACCTGGACAAGGCGCTCAGGATATTGTCTGGCAGCTGCGGGGTAGAGAGGAAGGATCGTTTCCCTGAATCGCTTTTGCTGTTGCAGCCTGGGATGTGGTCGGTCACCTTCCGTTCAGCCACCGGAACCTCCAGGGCCCCCTCTGCAAGGCTGTCTTCTGGCCAGTCAGCCTCAGCCCGCCGTGTGTCGGGGCATCAGCTGCCACCTTGCACTGGCAGGCTCCGCAATTGCCTTCAATCCTGGTTCTAGGCTTTAAAATGAAGCTGAGTCAAGCCTTGGCTCTCTGTGTTTCACCTTCATCTAGGGGTGAGGGATTCGAGGAGCGGTCCCCTGACGCGGTGTTGGAGGCTCTTGGCTGCCAGTCATCCTTGGTGGTGATCGAAGGATGTGCTTTAATAAGCAGATGCTGGAAAGCATTTATGTGTGAAATGTGCTGTGGTTCATCAAAATATAGCGAACAGGTGTTTTGGCCTAGAAATTGAAGTGAGCCAATTTCCTTCTTTATATTTTCTGTTACATGAGTAGAAGACATAATGTTTCAACAATCTCATCCCTTTTTAAATGCTACTGTGATTTAAAATAACCTTTAAAACAAAAATGAAATCTCATTAGAAAATGCCATCCTAATTTGGAGCAACAGTTTCATAATTTGTTTCTGTGATATTAAATTAAATGTTTTGTAGAGTAGAATGAAGGTAACATTTACTTAAAATCCGTGCACAGTTACAAGGTATTATTGCTTGAATGATTCCAAATTTTGGAACCAGTTTTGTTTCTAATTAATCAAGAGACTCTCAAGCTTTATTCTTGTTACGCAATTCAAATGTAAGCATCTAAAAAATAAGTTTTAAGTGCAAACTGCTTTTCAGTGTGGACAGTTGAAACATGCTAATCTATTCAGATTGATAATGATGGGCTTCCTTTAATAATCCAATGCGCGTCTGCCACACCTCTACTTTTTAAAAAAAACTATTAAACCCCCAGATTGTTGTAGAACTGCCGTGCTGATGGTCCACCTCAGACTGTGGTGGTTACAGTGGTGTTTACCTGGCACTTGGGGAAGGGACGTGGGAGCAAAATGCATGTGATGCTTCCCCCAAACAACCGTCCTTGTTTTCAACACCTTTGAAGAGGGACTCAAAAGCGGAGCGTGATCATGTTCCATTTGACATAGGTGGTGGAGACTTGAGCACCTCATTCTTCAGTTCACTGAATCGTGGCCTCAAATAAAGCCGGTGACTTGACATTTGGATAGTTACGTGAGACTTTGCGAAAATAAGGTTGAATTTGTGGACGAGTAATTAATTAAGCACTACTTAAAGCATTATTTATATTTTGTTTTAAGAAAGCTGATAAGGTTCTAAAATGGTTTCGGTCAAGGCTGAGTTGCAGATGGGAACGTGCTGTCGCTGTGTGCGTGCAGATCGGATCGGGACAGGTGTAATCAGGGGAGTTGTTCCTACGATCTGTGGGTAACAGCATTGGTGCCTGTCTTGTAGCTCTTGGAGCCAAACCTGGGCAATCTCGGGGCTAGACTTAGCGAAGCTACTTCCCCTTGGCTGCCAGCCCTGCGGCGAGTGGAACTTCTTCCTAAAGCTCACCAGAGAATTGCTTACCATGCCATTTGGAGGTTGAGTGGTTTTAACTAGTACTTAGAAAATAAATATTCTTTTTTTTTTTGTTTTTTTTGGTGTTTTTTTTTTTTTCTTTTTCAATGTAATTGTACCTTCAGGGACGGCTCATAACAAACAATAGTAAAACCTTGCAAACAGTAACCTTGTTGCTCTTGATGGTATAAAGCCCAAATTAATTCATTAGGTGTACTCACATTCCAAGGAATACTGTTATTTCTTCTCTATTTAAGATGAATGAATTCTGTTGTGGCGATCTCATTTTCTTTGAGCTGATGCGGTGGGAGTAATTACATGATATCTGTATTTTAATCAAGAGAAGTGTGTTCCAAAGCCTGTGATGAATTTACCTGCTTGAAGTTAAATGCATGTCACTGAAAGAAGGGAATATGCATTAAATTACTGTATTAAATTGTTGCTTTAAAGGAAAACAGATGCATGCACATGTTCTGTGTTCTAGTGGATCCTACCATTAGGATGCAAATTACTCTGTGTATTTATTTCCAAAGCTTTATCAACTTTTTTGTCTAAGCGACATTTAAATTAAAATCATACATAAGAAAGAAGTACTGAAGCAGTACAGATGAAACTTAAGTGTTAGTGGAAACAGTGGAAATATGATTGACTTCATCATATATGATATTGTATATCTTGTTATATCCAAAGGCCTCCGTTGTAAATGAAGATCCAGTTCTGCTAGGCGCTGTAGGGATGGAAACAAACTCTGAAACTGGATTCTGCTGGAAAAGTTCTGAAATGAACATTTATGGCTTTTAGAGCTGTACTGTCTCATATTTGTCGTTGAGTTGTACACAAGGTGATGCGCATGTTTCCTGTCGTAGAGCCATCATAGGGTCAACTGAAGCCTGACTTTCTTCTTTTTTTTTTTTTTTTGTTTGGTTGGTTGGTTGTTTTTTTTTCTGTCTTTCCAGATTTGGATGATCCAATAGTGACAGTCCACCAGAGCATCGGGGAAGCAAAAGAGCAGTTTTATTATGAGAGAACGGTGTTTCTCAGGTGCGTTGCCAACTCCAATCCGCCTGTTCGGTACAGCTGGCGACGCGGCCAAGAGGTATTGCTGCAGGGGTCTGATAAAGGAGTGGAGATCTACGAGCCCTTCTTTACCCAGGTAGGAATGAAAATCCAGTATTTTGTCCTTCCAGCTGCTTGTGCCAGACTCACTGTTGCTGGATCTGCCGGCTTATCCCGGCTGGGTTTGTGGTCTGGGTAAGCGGGGATGCCCTCCGGATAACTGCACCCCGGCACAAAGGCACCTGTATGTTATTATAAGACTTCCTAATATAAAATAGGTATTTTAATTTTTTTCAAAAGGATGAAATAGGAAACGATGGGATGGTGCCCAGGGAGTGCTGTCTGCAGGAGCCCCTTCGAAGTCATTTTGCTTGGGCGCTGCAAGCCCAAAGCTCTGATTTGACTGCTATTTCCTAATCTTTTCCAATACAATGCAAAGTGATTCTGCACAGACGTTACAGCCTAAAAAGCTTTTCAAGAAGGCTAAACTCTATGGCAACTCCTCGTGGTGTTGGCTTGGTTTTTTGGTGGTGGGGTTTTTTTTGTGTGTGTGTTTTTGTGCGTGTGTTTGTGTGTGTGTGGTGTAACTGTTTTTGTGTTTTTTTTTTTTATTTTATTCTGCCTTTCGCTTCTTTGAATATAAGTTTTTCTTCCGGAATTCAATGCTTAAAAGATGAGGTGGCAAAAATGGAAAGAAGTGGTTTTTTAAGGGTTCCTGCTCTCGCTCACAGCCATGAAGGCAGACTGGGCCATCAAAAGTGTTTGTCAGATTAGATCAGATTAATTTATTGTTAGCACGTTTGCACAGTCTCAGAATAAGAAGGTGGCATATCCTAGTGTCTATGGACAGCAGTGTGTGACAGTGTTTGCAAAAAGAAAAAAAAAAAAAAAGAAAAGGAGAAAAAATTGTTTTGGAAAGTCTCAAGCAATAACGAGTAAAGACAGAGGTGAAAACTGCCTGGTAATTTGGTCTTCATAGCAGAAAGCAACCTGCAACTTTCATAAATAATTTTCAGCTAATGATTTGAGAGCACCTTCATTTTTTCTTTTTATTGTACTTGACAGCTTTATATTGCTACAGTGGCTTGGTATTTTACTGAGACGCGTGTAGCCTGGAACCTTGCAGAGATGAGAATTAGATTACATAGTCAAGTTATTGGTTTCCTAAATGTGATGAGATTATTTTTAATTTAACATGTACAGACCCAGTTTAGCAAATCTGTGGCTTGTTTCCTTGGACTCAAGTGTGTAAACTGGAGTTTTTTAATGTTTTAATTAAAAAGTGAGAGACTCCCTTGACATGGGACTTTTTAGTTTATGTTTCTATATGGAAATGCTGATGATTACCTTCCCTATCATCTAATACGAACATAGCTAATAAAGTGCGTCACATGAAATTAGATTCAATTAAAAAAAAAAAAAATCTAGGTTACTAGGAACGTTCTTCGTAGAACCTCTCTCTGGGCTGAATTAATGAATAAATCTGATTGTCATGTTGATAGTCGAAAGCTTATCCATAACCTTTTTACATTTATTGGAGGTCAGGTTGAATTAATGTATCCTGTCGGTGTGCCTACAAGATCTGATAAATGTTTAGAAGAGGGAAAGGTGTAATTAAAGGTTCAAGAGTCATAAAAGTCTACTGCACAGCTCTGGGTAATTGGTTCAGCTTATGATACGGTGACTAACAGCAAGAGCAGATGTGAGGAGAGATAGCGGGGATTTGACTTCAGAGCATCAAGAGATACGAATTTGAGGTGGCATTTTTCGGTGATGGCTTTGAAGGTGGAATAACAATCTGATAATCGAATGAAATGTAAAGGAAAACAAGTATTAACACAATTAAATTTTCTAAGGTATTGTACCCAAAAAAGGCTAGTTTTTCTTTCCAGTGACTTTCTTGTTTTATTAAATCATAGAAGGACCTGGAAGACTGGGCATATCCAAATGAATTCGTGAACTTGGAACAGATTTTTTTGTGGTGTTTTTTTTTTTTTTTTTTAATGAGTCAGGCCATGTCAGCTACTTATTTTAGCTGCCATGGGGAAAAAAATTGAACAAACATGCGCATTCTCATCTGTGGGAGTATTCAAAATACTCAATTTTTCAAAACCAAAATCTTGATGCAGAATTTTTTCCTAAGAGTTTGCATCACCCTCATTGCACATTGTAATTGCACAGCCTGAGTATAATATTAAATTTGCTGTATTTACAATAATTATGCAATTAGACATAATTAGACTTATTATCCAAACCGATGAAGAAAATATATACACTTTTATAAATCTCGGCGGTCTGGTGACATGATCCAGATACCATTGTGAGTTCAGGCCGCAAGTTTAACTTGGAGTCCCGAGCTAAGGATAAAATTGATGGGGTGTAGCTGCTCTGTGTTTCCAGAACTCAACGACTTTGGTAGCTGTGGTCCTACCAACCTGGCTCTTCTCTAGCCCAGACAAACCTCTTCTTAAAGTAGGATCTTTATCTTTAGGAACAGCCTTTCAAAGGTTTGGTCTTGCAAACAGTAAATCAGCATGTGCTTAATTATGTGCTTAAAGCACATAATTTCGGTGGGACTGATTGCACATACAAAACACTTCAGTTTCGAGGCTCCAGAGCTACCAGGCTTGATTTCATGACTGTCTCTTTTCTTGTTGGACTAGCTGTATCTCCAGTTTTCTTGATTTTTGCTGGTTCTGCACATGCATTTTTACAAGCTACCATATTTTGTATGGCCTTATATAGTCCTGGGCAGTTGGTGGATGTGATATTGTTATAAGAAATTCAATCTGTTGCTCAAGCTGTGGTAATAATAAAAGTTGTAGCAGCAGTAACAGGACACGTGATAATGAACATTTTCCCAAGTTTGTTCTTTTGATGCTTTGTAAGCCCGTTCCAAGCATCTGCCTCCCTGGGCTGAGGTTCTGCCTGAGCCTTGTCTAAACATAATACATTTTTAGCTTATCGAGTATGAACACAGGCAAAGACTTGAATGCAGTAACTGGAGGAGGAGATTGAAAGCCAGAGGAAGTTTGTTATTTTAATGCTAGAGGGAATAATGTGCAGGTATCGATACCTATAGCTTTAGGCGATGTTTCCGCAGCCCTCCACGCTGCCGTGTCCTCACGCCTCACACCCTGTTGAGCTTTGCTGTGCTCCCTGTGCTTTCTTCCCCCCCTGCTCTGTCCCACGGCATCTCTGCGTGCTCAGGATTTTGTATCTGACGCTCCTCTTGTTGCTAGCAATGCTGTAAGATTTTACATACATATTTCAGCAACTTGCTTTTTCTCCTGAGTTTCCAGTTCTGCAGTGCCCATTTCCCATAGTACTGCAGTGGAAATCTCATCTTTCCCAGTTTTCTCTTCATTGTCTCTGAAGGAACTCCTTCATTACAAATCCCGTTCAGGTCCCTGCTCCATCATTTACACAGCTGGCTAAAAATAAAATCCATCAGCAGCTCATTTTCAAAGGAAAACAGCAGGATTGCTGTACCTTGTGATTTTTTTCATCATGTAGATTGTACCTTAAGATATATTATCCTGAATAATGCTGCAACTTGAAAGACGTCCAACCAATTTCCCCCTTGCTGCTCTCTTTTCTTTTGCCTTTAATATATAAGTGAGGCTATGGTTTTAGGTTATGCCAGCTGCCATTCTTTCAGAAAATTAAATAAAATACGTTTTCTGGACCACTTCAGCATCAACTTCTAATTACCCACCTCTAGATCTTCCTCTTGCCCCTTGAAAGCCAGTCTCGGTGTATCCTACATCCCTGCTCGTTCCTTTGCCTCGGTCTCTTCCTAACACTCTCTCTCGCACACGCAGGGAGAAACAAAGATCCTGAAGCTGAAGAACCTCCGACCTCAGGACTATGCGAATTACAGCTGCATCGCCTCGGTGAGGAATGTCTGCAGCATCCCCGACAAGATGGTGTCCTTCCGACTCTCTAATAAAACAGGTCGGTCTCCCGCAGCCACCCTCCCCGGTCGTTTGCTGTCCCTACGGTCTTTTGTGTTTCGATGTTGTTCTCTTGCTTAAAACCAACATGACCGCCTGCAGCTCCTACAGCGGTAGGAGCTCTTCAGGAGCGAGCTGGACAAGCTGGTTTCAGGTGTTTTCTTTATTCTCACCGAAGTTAGGATTTAAAGAAGAGTTTTCATTTATCAGGCTCTGGATTGTATATGAGGTTTTGCATTTTTTTTCCCAGTGTCAGGGAGGTTCATTGTTTTGGATAGACTTTAAAGAAGATGCTGCAGCAAGGTAAGAGGAAGGGGCATCTCAGTCGAGGCTGGGCATAGGGTAGAAACAAATACTCAAATACTTCTCCCAATGCTTTGTTGAAAGCTAATTATTTTTGGTCAACAAAATAGGAAAAAAAAAATCAACCTTTTTATATTCTTACATTGATTTAGATGGTTGATTTTATATGATTGATTTGATATAGTCTTACATTGATTTACACATTGATTTCTTACATTGATTTAAAGAAAAGTGTTTTCTTTCAGATTTAATTGGTTCAAATGAAAATATTCAAGCAGTTGAGTTGAAATGCTTTGCAGGAGGATAACTAGGCATTTGGACCAAATGCCTAGGTCTTGGACCTAGCTGGGTCCTAGACTTAACTCCTAGTTTAGGAGTTCGAGAGTTTAGGAAACCTAGTTAGGTCTTGGACCAAGCTGTTTCCATGTCGTAGCATTTTTTGTGCCTTTCCCTTGTTTTTGGACTTGTCCCTGACCGAGCAAAGAGTCAGTTGTTTATCTCCCTCTGTTGTAGCCCTACGTATCTCGAGCACCTCATGCCAGTGGTTGCTTGCAAGAAGGGCAGTTGGGAATGCTGGTTTCCGGGAGGAGGGAAATTATAGATTTTAACCCTCCTAAAGGTTCTATGTCCAGGATCTGCGGAGGATGTATCTGAAATAGTTTACAAACCTGATGGCAAAGAGTGAAATCTTCAGTTCGGATTTCTAAATAATTAGAAACTTCAGAGAAGTGTTTACTGGAGAAAAGTTCTGCAGCAAGTGGCGTAACATTGGGATTCTTCAGGTTAGATTACCCAGGGTTATGCCTTAACAGCTTATGCCTCGGGGCACTGAAAACAGGTAGCAAATGAACAAAACAGTTGAGGCATTAACATGCTGAGTGCATCTAAGATGAACTATGAATTTTATTTGCACTTGCACATTTCACATTATTTCTGTCCTCACGGCTTTATTCCAAGGAGTTGCCCTCAGCTTTTTCTGAATTTCTGATTTGACAGCAGGGACTTCAGAACTGCGGTATGTACCATTACTGTACACAACCCACTGCAAAGCAAATTCACAGCTCGGCTTTAAAGCTGCCACTGGTGGTAAGGAAATTACAGTCAGCTCCGAAGGTATCTGGCAAAATGATTTGGAAGCCCTAGATTTACTCTCTCATTAATTTTGCCGGGGAAAAAAAAATATCTTAATGTGCAGTTTGTCCCTCATTAGTTGCTCTGATTTCGTACCAGAAGAGGCATGAAATCCCGTCTGCCATGGAGGGGTGTAGCTGATAGGTGGGAGCAGCTTTCCTCTCAACATCGGCGATAACTCATCCACCTTCATCCATGAGGACGAAGGACGAGAGTTGTTACCGCTCCCGTTTGTCAGAGCAATAGTTTTGCTGTTGAACAGTCTCTGGCCATGTTGAACCTCATCTGCAGCAGAAGTTTGTTTATGTTAAAGTAATGGGGGAACATCAAATAACATAAATACTCTGAACTGAGGACAGGTGATCGCGATCTAATTTTGCAACAAGAATGAATTACTTCCACCTTACAAACGTCATATTTATTTTCAGAGTGTCTTGTGACATTAACAGGAATTGCTCTTCTGGAGTAATTTCCAAAGTAAACAAGCCTGAAAAATGATAAAGATTCACACTTTCTCATGAAGAACTTGTTCGCAGCCATCATCAAGGGCAAGATTGAATATGTACAGTAATTACAGGAACAACTCATTAAAGACAAGAATTGATGTGTTGATGACGCTGAGACAAAACTTTTCTCGTTTGTATGACTTCATCTGGTATAGAAGTTCTTTGGTAGAACTTCACCTGGTGTAGCTTCATAGAAGTTATAGAAATTGTAAATCCAGAGTAATCCAGGATAAATCCAAAGTAATGAAAATCAGAACCTGAACTTGATACTCTGTTTCGTTGTAGAGCAGTTGTAGCCTGTCCATCTGTTTTTAATTTAAAGCTGGAGGCATGTGATGAGAGATGCCTATTGAGTGGAAACCAAGGCGAGGCAGAGGTGTCTGTAAGGTGGCAAACATACACGATATTTATTGTAATTAATGTGGCACCAAGTAAATTTAAGTTCAGGTGCAAATTATGTTATCATAATGTAAAATTGCTGGCAGTTCGGCTATTCTGCATTTATCAAGTCTGTAAGCATAACTGATGTTATAGATGATGACACAGACTGGACACAAGGAAGACATTTTTTACGCTGAGGGTGGTGAGGCCCTGGCGCAGGTTGCCCCGAGAGGTGGCAGAAGCCACATCCCTGGACACATCCAAGGCCAGGCTGGACGGGGCTCTGAGCGACCTGGTCTGGCTGCAGAGGGCCCTGCCTGTGGCAGGGCTTGGCCTGGGTGGGCTGGGAAGGTCCCCTCCGACCCAGACCCTGCCGTGATTCAATGATGTGAGGAGTTTTTGTTGAACTTGGCTGATACTGATGAGAGAGATGACTAAGGAGAATAGCTGAGGCTTACAGCAGCTGTGGGTTTCCATCTCATTGCAATAGCTATTTGACTCACTGGGTTCAGGCTTTAATTGCAGGACACGGGGACTGTTGCATGATTTGTCAGGCCCCCTTCAATTGATTGACTTGTGAGCAACGTTGGGAAGGTGTTTCCCTGCCGTGGATGTGCGCTCCAGGTTGGGTTGCTGAGGGACGTCAGCTGTCCCAGCAGCCAGATGGGCTTTGCGAGGCTTTGTGGACCATCTGCGGGCGGTGACTTGCCGTTCACCTCCACTGAGCGACGCGGTGCGTGCCCGCGGCTGGGAAGCTTGCAGGGAGCACCTTGCCTCCCCGCCGGCCCCGACTGATCGCCACCGCATGCCGATGACGAGCGTTTGTCAGAGGCGATGATCATTGGCAGATTGCGCTCGAGGAAGTGGTGCTCGGCAGACGTGACAGAAACCCAATGTCCCTCTTGCTGTATGTCTGGAAATCCTTACTGCTCTTACAGTATCCTGCTGCTACCCTGCCTGCTTTCTGCGTCCAGGGCCACCAAGGCTCTCACAGGTGACGGTCAAGTCACCCGATGACCCTTCTGCTTGATAATCTTCCTATATTATTAAGGCATATGGTGACAGAGGCACATGAACACAGTTTTTTTCCTCTTTCTCTTCTCTGAAACACTCTCGTCTTCACTCACCAAGCGCTATAGGTGACTCGGCCATGAACGTAGACACTTGTTCCAGGGAAAGCATTGCAGATCCAGGTGCTCTGCTGTTACCGTTAATGCCACAGGGTCCTTCATACATCTGTATTCCTGTGCATGCACCTGAGTTGAGAGGCTAATTTGAGGAACACCAGCCGTGTTTTCGGGTGAGTAGTTCAGGTTTCTGTTCAGAGCCACCTGCCAGCTTGTCCCTCAGACCTTTGTGTTTTCTGTGCTCACTCCGTCTTGCCGATTATTTGATTTCATGTCGTGGCATCGCCAGAGTCACAATCGATTGTTGTGACATCGCCAATCCAAAGGAAACGTTCTGCGTACTTCTCCTTGAATAATTAGAGGGGTAATTAAGCTGATGCCATCAGATGAACATCAGTATACTTCGGACACGATGCAGGTTTGAAGTGTTACACATCAATATAATTAGGTACCCCCACACCCCTTCGTTCAACACCAGTGTTATCTCTGTTATACAGGAGGCTGAAGCTTTACACACAGCATCCTACGTCTGTAGGTACTGCAGGAGTTAGCGCGCATTGGCATCATTTTTCAGACACACAGATTTCTCTGTTCCAGTCTAGACTAGTTTAAAATACAAAAACAAAGTGGATGTTGTAATGAGAGAAGCTGAGATCATCTCAGAAGCATGTGCCCATGCATATGCTGAAGCCCAAGATGACAATTAGCAGTAATATTGTACAGCAGCATGTAGAGACACTTGTTGAGCACAGACCCACTTTGTATCTAAAGGCAGCTATTACTCTGCAAATTTATTATCCAAATAGATGAGAAATTTGAAGGGAAGCAGAAACACTATGAAGTGATTCACCTGCTGGCAGATTGCTGGTGAGTGGCAGGGACAGAAATAGAAGTCAAGATGTGAGGAAGAACAGCAAAGCGACTAATTTTGCAACTCTCATTTGTTTTTAGTAGACTGAATCCCTTTAAAATCAGCACATAGAAGTTAATTTGGGTAAGTTATTGCAAGCCGGAGTTGTAAAACCAAATGCAGCTGCTTTGCAAGAAAATCAAGGGGTTATTCTGAAAAGGAGGAGGAACCCTGACAATTTTCTTAGTGTAGGTGCTTGAATCCAGGCTGTCGAAGAGGAGCAGCTATGAGGGTGGGAGTCACAACCTCCATACTTGCTCTGCATTTCTTGTTTTTGTTCCCTCACTATGTCCATGCTGTACCCAAGAAGAAATCTGCTTGATCTGATTCTGGCTCCTACTCTTCCTGTTGGGCTTTTTGTGAGGTTACTGCTGTCCTGTCTCTTCCCCAAGGTCTCAGAGGGTTCTCGCAGGGCACTCACATGTGTCTTTTCCCCGTTCAAGTTTTTCACCCTCTTAGAGCCCTTAATGTATTGGTATTCTTGAAATCAATGTGGGGTGCTTTTGTTTTTTTTCAAACAGTCCTCACAGTTTGAAAATGCAAGAAGCACAAAAGGCAGCAGAGCTGTCAGCAAAGGCTTCTTGGGTGGGGAGAGCACAGTGCTACAGGTTGTGTCTTCTCATAGGAACGGCTCCCCAACACCTTTCTCATCTCCTGTTCCTACTTACGAGTGTTTTGGAATCGCCTCCTTGATTGTTCTGTTATACTGTCTCTTCCTCTTACCTTGTCTTTAGTAAAACCTTTGATGTGACCTCCCATAGTTTTCTTATAGCCAGATTTATGAGATTCTGCGAATGATTAGACAAAAGTTGTCTGGGCCTTCGTGCTTGAAGGGTGGTGTGATGTCTCACTGGTGATCATTTGCTCACGTCATCCCTTGGGGATCAAAACTGGGAACAGTAGTGTGCAACATAATTATTAATGACCAAAACAATGGAAGCAAGTGGACTTACAGCAAGTTCTCGGACGATACCAAATTGGGGGTGGTGGCCAATACAGGGGTCTTGACTGGACAAAAGGGCAGACAGGAGTCTCATGAAAGTCAGTTGAGGAAAATGCCACATCCTGCCCCCAGGGTGGAACAACCTCCCGATGTACTGGTACATGTTGGGGCCAACTGGCTAGAATGCAGCTTTGCAAAAAAGGAGCTGGGGTGCCTGGCCGACAAGCTGAACAGGAGCCAGCAACGTGCCCGTGTGCCCACAGCCAGCTGGCCGGTACGAGCAGGACTGCGGCCAGCAGGTCCAGGGCAGGGATCCTTCCCCTCGGATCCTTGCTTGTGAGACTGCATCAGACTGCTCTGCCCAGGCTGGGGCTCCCTAGAGCATGCAAGACATGGATGGACTTGAGCAAGACCGGTCGAGGCCGCAAGGATAGTCTGGAGCTAGGAGCAGGTGACAGGTGGAAGGAGGCTGAAGGAGCAGGGTTTCATCACCATGGGGAAAATGCTCAAACTTTGACTGGATGAGGCCTGAGCGACCTACTCTAAGCCACATTGCTTCAAGCAGGGCTCTGACCAGAGGCCTCCAGAGATCCCTTCTGCTGGAGACCATTCTGCAGTTCTGTGATTAAAGCAAGCACATGAAAAGGCAAAACAGTGTTGTGGAAGTTGTTGTTTGAATTCCATATTGTCTGCTCTCCCCAGCATATTGTCATCTATGTAAGAACTGATCAAAGTCCTGAAGACCTATCGCCCTGCCTTAGCCTGGACCATAGAGGACCTGGCCAGGAGGTGCCGCTTTTTGAAGATGCTTATCACGAACAAGTGCAGTCTCCTTTAGAAATACAGCGGTTATGTTATACCAAGCATAATTCTACTCTGTGTCAAACATGAATTATTCACAGATGATATTAAAATCTGTCACCAGTTTGCACGTGACTCACTAATCTTTAGAGCTGAGAAAGGTAACTTTAGATAGAGCTGACGCTGAGTCGCACATCTGAATGCCCAGATCTATTAATAACCTGAATGGATCCTTTTAAGAATATTCATTGTTTCAAAGTGTCACAGAAAAAGCATGATGTTTACTCATAAAACCACTGAAATTCTGAGCTTCCTCTACAATTTCTTTGAATGTGATTGAGTAAAGGCAAATAAAACTTTTATCTACAGAGCATTTTTGGTGGGACAGATTAATTTGAAAATGTATGTTAGTTTGTATAGTTCAGGCTGCTTAGTGCGGGTGATCATTAATATATAATATTGAGGCTGATTTTTGGCAGTCTCCAACATAGAAACAATGCAGAACAGTAACTTTTACCAAGAGAGATGAGTATTTCAGTACGTGATTTTTCAGCTCCATGACATAGTTCCTTCAAATCACCGCTGAAGCTGGCGTTCTGTCTGGGGCATGTGGTGGGAAACAAATTGAAAAAAAGATTAATTCACTTTTAATCCCTTCATGAAGCGGTAGTCTGTCATGATAAACTTGCTTTGTTTCCCTTCATTCAGACAACACAGTGTTAAGAGAATTATCTCATTTTGAAAAAAATATTTCTCTTTGGCATCCCCTGGCATTCTCAGCCAGCGTGACAGCGAGATGTGACCTTGCGCTGAAGAGGCTTGAAATCTTCAGATAAGGAATACAGCCAGCTGTATGCTCCGAGCTGGGTACTGAAAGTGGGTGGGTTTAATGCTTTAGCAAAAAGGATTAATAGAAAATAAAGTTGCGAAGGACCCCAAGAGGTCGTCTAGTCCCATTCTTATGGCAGAAGGCACCAGATCTAAACCTTGTCCTACCGACGTCCGCTTAACCTGGCTGCCGGCAGCAGAGGTGCCGCATTATTGGCATCAGTCTGTCCCGTCCCTCTGGTCCTGTCCACCGTGGCATGAAGAAGAGATAATCCTCTTCCCCTTTGCAGCCACGTTTTGTATATTTGAAGATGGTTATCTTGTCCCATCTCTTCTGTTGGATGATGAGCCTAGCCCCTTAATTTTTGCCTGTGAGTCATATCTCTAAATCACACTGTTCCTGTTGATCTCCTCTGTCCAACTCCTTGGTGAAGTTCAGTGCTTCAGGGCATGTGGAGCACTCCACAGCACCCAGCCGGTTCAAGGAAGGGCTTGTTCCATACATTTCTGTCCTGGTTTAACCCCGAATGGTAACCGGACCACACAGCTGCTCACTCACACCCCCTCCCCCTGCCCCGGCGGGGTGAGGAGGAGAATCAGAGAGGGAACTCGTGGGTTGAGATAAGAACACTTTACCGGAACAGCAAAAAAAAAGAGATAAAATAAATATTATTTATATT
>JMFS01018846.1:0-13155 GCA_000699545.1 Podiceps cristatus
ATATACTGGAATGCTTACATCTTTCCTATACAGGCAATATATTAGTAGTTGTCTTTTATTCAAAATTCAGTTTACTGATTCTACCACTCTTTGTTAATGACATGAAACGTGCAACAGTATTGAGTGGTGTTCATGTATGGCTGGGGAAGCAAGCCTCTTCCAAGGGTGGAGCATAGACTTTCATAAAATAGGAAGTTCAAGCTTTCACATCATTAGTGTAGTTTTAGACCATATGCTGCCAAGCTCAAAGGTAGCCAGGCTGAGCTTTCTGTGTCAAACTCATTATCTCTCAAAACAAATGTAGTCTCATGCCTTCTGCAAACAGGAGATGAAAGTCTCATCTTTCAGTCAAGGTCTGGTTTGTTCATAATTAGGATATATAACAGTGTGGAACAGTCTTTTTTTTAAAAAACCCACCTTTTCCCCTATTGAATCGAGAATCTTTCAAGTTTCTCTCTCATTCCTGACATTTTATTGCCAGCAGTTACATGTGTACAGCAGTTCTAACAGTAAGGAGAAACCTCACTGGAAGGTGGTTGTTTTTATCTGATTTGCCATTATGCACAGCTTGAATTTCTCCCTGCATGCTCTCAGCATAAAATAGTTACAAATTCATGAAAAATTTAGGTATGCGCTGTTGGCTGAATGTTTTTATAGGAAAATACGATGACCTAAGAAATGGAGAAAGATATCCCGCTTCCAAAACTGGGCATTTCTTCCTATCTCTTCTATTGCTTTCTACTCCATCACTTCTTTTTATTGTTTACAGCCTCTGATCCTTCCTCCCTTTCCTTCTATTTGTTTTCTCTCTTGTTTTATTAATCACACTATATTAACTTCACAACTAAGGTCAGTTCCATCTCAATAGGCCAGTGACAAACCTAACTCTGCAAACAGCATTCCCCATAGGAACCGTAAGCAGTTTTCAAGGCTGTGAATGTTTGTGTACAGAACTTAACAGCCAAATATTTCTTGCTGATAAACTCTTGAGTGTTTTCTTTTTTCTTAGAATGTTTGTCCTAATTCAGGCTGCCATCCTTAGCAGTGTAAATCATCATTAATCAGCAGAAACAGGAAATTCCTCATGCTATGACGAAGTGGACTAGCTTAATCTCAGGATTTTATCAGATAATTTTACTGTTTTGATATTTAAGAAGAGATAACTTTAGCCTCAAAATTTTATAGAGCACTCTAAACTATATGTAAAAAATGATTTAACAAGACATAAGCTTCTAAGTATCTGAGCCATCAAAGAAAACAAGTCTTAGGAGCCTGGGTCATTCAGTATTAAAAGACTTGAATGATACATAACTAACTTTATGTTCTGGGTCTCACCATTCTTTCACAGGAAGCCTGGGACAGAGAATTGAACTTGACCTCCAGAGACCCAGTCAAGGATCTGATGCCACTTACTGGACATCTTCTAACGAAACATTTCTTTAATCCGGTCCAGACCATGCCCACTATTTGCGAAGAACCTCAAGTTTATGCATAAGCAAATTATGTGCTAACCATGTATGGGCTAACTCTTTATGCTTAGCAGCATCTGTGTAATTCAGTGTCACAAGAGGTTATAAAAATGTGTTGGCATTTTTTTTAAAGGGATCTCTGAGAATAATTTGATTTGTGAATATAAATGAAGGCAAGTGTTTGTAAAGGCTAAGTTTAACCAAGGCTGGATAATCTCCTCAAGCTCTTACTGTAACCAGGGGAGAGAACCTCCTCCGGAGGATGTCAGAATAGACACTTTTCTTTGTGCTAACTCCAGAAGGTGCGAGGGAAAATTAGGTTTGCAAGGACATAATAAATCTCATGAACAATTAAGACTAACTCTATGGTGAACTCTAAAATGCCAAGACAGTTCTTGTGCACATCTATTACTTAACTACTGCAGTAGCAGAATGCCAAACAGGGCTGGATAGATACAGTTATAGCTAGACTGCAAAAGAAATTCCAGTGTCTAAAGCCAATTTTCAAATTGATGTGAAGCCTTCACATTTTTTCACCCTTCACCTGATGTGAAGGATGCCTTCACATTTTTTCGATGCAGTTCCTCTGGAAGTCAGAGAGTACTTTCTACCTTAAAAAAACATCTATATTACATATAGGTGTTCTTATTTGAAGAAGTTTTGTTTTGTTTTGTTTTTTTCTTGGAGAAGTCAACAGCCAAAAAAGTTAGTGTTACATCATGAAATTACCATTTTCACCATGAGCTTTTCCCACCTCTTGCTAGTCTTAAACAATCAGACCACCTGACAGAAATCCATACTGAAAAGTAAAAGAAACAAAAGATTTTGTTTTGGTGCTTGCTGGACAAAGAATCCTTCATTACAAATGCAATATGTATGGCAAAGTTAATGATATTAGGCTGTTAGTATACTTTAGTTTAATAACTGAAGCAGAAAAGCATATTTTTAAGAAAATAGACATAAAAACTTAGCAGAGAAGGAGAGGGGCTGCATATGAATTCAGTGAAGAAGTGAAGGAGAGGGATTATCTGTGCAAAAAGAGAGAGAAGTGACCTTCAGTGAGTTCTGAAACAGGACAGGCACTGCTTACACGGGCAGTGCTCTCCAGCGGAGGTGGAGTCGTAGCATGGCGCTGGTGCAGTAAGCAGCAGCGGCACATACTGCGTCCCATCCAGCTGCTCTCCAGCACCCAAGCCCATGGCCCCACAGCCGATGAGACATGGCCAGCGGAACACTCAGGGTTGATGCCAGAAGCCATGATCATTTGACTGTGATAGCAGTCTTTTCAGTTCCTGGATCACAGTCAGGTTCCTTGCATGGAAAAAGTTGGCCTAAGCAGCAGTTGTCCTGGGGTCTAAGAGTTTGGAGTCCTGCACGCTGGGTTGCAAGAGTGAGGAATCAGGTGTGGCTTGTTGGTTGAATCAGATAGTAACAGTAAATCCTCTCTAGCAGTGAAAGGACTGGCAATCTGTCTGTCAAAATTTGTCTCTGATACCCCACATCTAATAATTTTGATTCATATAACAATTTTGGTTGAAAGGGACCTCTGGAGACGTCCCGATCCAACCTTTCCTCTCAGAGAAGGGCCAACCTCAATGTCTGAGCAGGTTTCTTAGTGTTACAACCACTTGAGCGTCAAGTGTTTCCAACGACAGAGATTCTGCAACTTTTCTTAAGAATCTGTTCCACTGCTCAACCACCGATACTATGAACAGTATTTTCCTTTACGTCTCATCCATCAGACTTTCTCTTGTTGCAACATGTGCCTATTGTCTCTTGCTCTTTTGCCGTCATCTCCGAGAAGAGCTTCTGTCATGTCTATAGGCACCATTAGGAGGCTGAAGTCAGTAACTTCATCACCTCCTCTTAGCCTTCTCTAAGCTGAACAAACCCCTATTCTCTCATTTTTTCATCAAATGCTGAATGTTGGCTTTCCAATGGAGGGGAAATCTTTTATGCAGACTCTTCCTAAACTTCATCTATAATTTGTTCCATATATGGACCAGCTCTAGAACAGATTTGTACACAATCCCTTTCTTCAAGATTCTCATTTCAGTCTTCCAAATGTTGTATACAAGAAGCGTATCTGCTTCAAGAACCAGCTTTTCATTCAAGCTATAAAACAAACAACTCTTGCTTCTGAACCAAAAATAACCTTAGAAGTTGCAAACTATAGTAATTACAACCCTTCCGCAACATAGATAAAGATTTAGGAAGTTTTCTTTCATGTTGTAAAACTATTATACAAAACACCACTGTGTGAATAGTAAAACAAAGGTAAAATTATCAAAGTTTTACCCACCATTTAGTGATCCTTAATTTATTGTTTCCAAAAGTAGTTGTTCTAGCTGTGCCTAGGTGCAGCAGACAGCTTGATATATTTTGGATATTTGTGGAGGGCAAATAAGTAATGAGGAGGGTGACCATTTTGTCAGCATACTTTACTTTGTTTTCATATTTTATATCAACTGTATAACTTCAGAGTCTGATCTAATCAAGATAAAGTAAATCAGTTTTCTCCAAAAATCATTTATTTCTAGGAAGTTTTACAGTGAGTGTCTTTAAATACAGAACATTAGGGACAAAGATTGTTCTTTGTTATCTGTCACAGTCTCTCTTAAAAGCTTTGATCTAAAAGGCCTTTGCTTTTACAGTTAAGAAAAAAAACAGAGTTTGCAATGAAATGGTACCATCTGATGATCTCTGACACATAAATGTCGTTTCATAGAGGCTTTGTATAGAAAACAAAAATAGTTTAAAATGCCACCTCTAACTGGCTTCTGAAAGAGCACATATTTCAGGTTTGAAGAACAAAATTGTTTTTCCACATATAAACATTCATTTAGGTCCCACTCCCACACAGCACTGACTCCTCCAATAAAGAGTATGACTCACATCATTGCTGGGCTTGTGAAGGATATTGACTTTTCTTTCCTGTACTAAACATCAGACAAACATCAGAACTAAAAAGTTATTAACTAAGATATATCATAAACTAGTATCCACTGACCCCAGAATAGCTTCAGTTCAGTAGTTACGGAGCTCTCCACATCCTTTCTGGGTGAAAGACTAGTATTTATTATTATTGTAAACCCACTAATGCTACTTCAAAAGACACATTTTAAGTCACCTATATTGTCTCATCTAAAACCTTTATTTATCAGTTGAACGCAAATCAAGAGAAAAATACCAAATCTCTACTTTCTTGGGTAACTTCCAGAAACTCTTATTTTTCTTCTCTTTCATATTTCCTGAGATGAGAGTCTTTCTAGTGCTAATACTCTTCACTCCCTGAATCACAGATATGTCCCTCCCTTTTCCACAGTATTCTACTTACTGGCTTTTCTAGTAGACACCTAGTCTTCAGCCCCCAAAAGACCAGGATGCTGAGACACCCCTTTCTATCCTCATAACAGCTTGAGTCATATCCTCTGATTTACTATCACTCTGTCAAAAAACTTCTGTAATGATCTCACATGTGATCAGCCAGGAAACAGTGCATATCAAAGTATTTTTTTGTTTGTAAGGTGCCAAAACTGATGAGTAAATAGTCAGTTGTAAGTTTTAAGGCAATCTTTCAGAGTGGGAAGATATGTAGTTACGTATAGTAGTTTAACCATATTTCCAAGAAAAACATTCCTAGAATGATGCGTTTACACAAGTGAATTCATGCATGTGTGAGTGCTACTACTCTCACAGGCCGCCAGATCTGTATTTATAGCGCTAAAAAGGAAAAACATGTACAATCATTTTCAGGCATGTAGAAACCCAGTCACAGGTGCTTTGAGGACTAAGTGCCACAGCTGTTAGTTTGTCAGGGGTAAGGTCTGTTAATGAAACTGAATTGCTGGCTTATGGCAAATGAGCATTGCATGTGAATAAACTGACTGTGGTACATCAGTGGCTGAAAACCAACAATATGACAGAAAAAATGTTAGATATAAAACACTGACCTGAGGGACTCTGAAGGAGAGTTACGCCTAATTAAAGTAAGTAGAGACAAACACACAATTCAAACAACAACATCTGTTAGAAAACAAAGCAACTGAAAAAGCATTTATTATTACACTGAGTTTTAGGAATAATTCACTTCAGGCAGGTTAACTGTGTTTGTCACATAACTGTCAGGCATTTTTCCATGCTTTGATAATAGCATGGCATCTATAGGATACTTAAATGCAGAGTGCCTTGAAACAAAGGCATTTAAACCTTTCCTGGAGAGATAGCTGTGGTTATTCCCGTGGTTTTAGCATAGAAGCTCCAATTAGAATAGGAAAAAGTCATATTTCCCCTGAATCCTGCTGCCTCTCTTTTTTTTCACTATTAAGTCGTTTCATCTAAAATGGGAAAAGGACTACAGCATCATAGTGTATCCAACTGAGAGAATGATAAAGTTCAATTCAGGCTTTGAAAGTCCCACATTGGGGGCAGGAAATTCACTGTTCAGGTTTTCATTCTCCTTTCTTTTACAATCTCTTCTTCCTTCCTCACGGGTACATTGATGCAAACTCCTGCAAGTCAGACATCAGTCTCACAGCTGATTACCTGAGGCACAGTGGAGACTCTCCGTTGACTTCAACAAGCTTCCAAACAAGTAGGAAACTTCCTCTTTGTGGCAGTTTTCTCCTTTTAGATATACAAAAACAATATAGAAGAGAGAGAAAAGAGGCAGGGAATGTGCGATGGTTTCCATCTGGAATCTTCTCATTGCATTATTTATATTCACTTTTAAAAATTAAAGTGAGTAATAATCCCCTCCTTTCTTTCTCTCTGATTGATGCTCAAGAACATTGCAGAAGCATATTTAACGACATTGAGTTATTAGATTTGCTTATACAAGTCTGAATGATGGTAAGTGCTTATATCCTAATTAACTCTTCATCCCTGGTTATGTAACTAGGAAGCACTAGATGACTACGCTTGCTTTGTTACAGGAAAGCTCAATAAAAATAATGTGGAGTTCATACAGTGAATCATTTTTAGATTAGCCTGAATAGAACAACATCTGCAAGCCAAAAAAAAAAAAAAAAAAAAAAAGTGAAGAAACCTCAAGCAATCTTAATTTATGTTAATAGGACTCTAACATGTTATATACATTTAAAGCTGTTCATGTGATCTTTGTAGCAGTTAATTTCCTTCCAAAGAGATTAGAACTTTTCTTATTTCCATTAATCAGTATACTTTCTTTATTCCTTTTCCCTGTGTTAGGCGTGGAGTTAGTCACATATCTCTCAATATTATATGCTCAAAAATAAAAAGAAGACACTCGAGAAGAAAATTATAAAAGTGAAATTGTTTAGAGCTATCACTTACTGAACAAAGGAGAACAAAGGACTGAATTACTTAGGAGTTTTTACTTTATGATAGTATTTTTTTTCTCCTTTGTTTTTAATGCAGTTTGAGGAGGTTTTGGTCAAATTTCTTTATCTTTTCTTTACAAAATTGCAAAGTCTTTTTGATTGCCCAACAGTAATCTTCTCAGCTGGCATTATTAAAACAGTGTTTTACACTCTTTTTCTCAGCAGTCTTTTATCTTTTCTAGTTTGAAAAGATACCTGGAGAGAAAGTTTAAATATTTTTGTATAATCCACTTTATAAATATCCTAAGTGTTAGTATCATAAGACCTGGAGGAAATCTAAGCTCTAATGATGTTACTACTTCAGGAATGGTTTTTGCTTATCTACTAACTCCTTTTAAATTCTCCCTTTAGTTATAAGTTATATATGATGAGAGATTTGCAGAGGGTAAAAAAATCTGCTAAATCAGACTGATGTAGCAAGAATGTAGTGAAATTCAGAGACTCCAAAACTTCAAGGTTAGTTTTTATTCCAACTCTCTGTAAAATTCTAAAATTTTAATTACTTTTTCCAGAAATTATAATTCTGAATAAATTTACTTCAAAAGTAGTAAAGCATTTCATTAAGATACCTTTAATCATTTCATAGCTCTCTGAATCAAAACAAATTTTTGATTTCATTTGGTTTCATTTAAAATCAGCTCTAATATTAAGCTACATTTTGAATATCATACTGCTAAGTGAAATGTCTCTAGTGATGTTTCTGATATCCCTACTTTTCATCTTCTCTAACATCCAGAGTTATATTTCTCATGTATTGGTACTGAAGTCATATTTCTATCAGATGGAGATCTACAGCATGCTGTTGAGAGATACAGAATCTCTGCTGGCCATATGGGATAAAACAAAACAGTGAAAAAAAACCCTCTGAAAACACCCCAAGACTGCAATTGACTCAGTTTTCATAAGGCAGAAAACTGATAGGAAAATTCAGTCTTAAAATTTTTGATGCTTCAAAACTAAATACTTTTCACCAGTTAAAAAACATGACATGTTCTTCAGTTTAACTGATCAGCATATGACATTTGGATTTTTCTGAGACTTTTTTCCTCATTAACAATTTGATTTTGAGAAAACTGAAGCTTCCTTTCTGTAAACAAACAAGCCAAAAAAGAAACAAAACCCAAAAAAACAAATCCAAACTCTTTGTGATATTTGGTTCCTGGTTATCTTGGTAGCATGTTACATCTATTTTGTGTTAACTAGCATAGGCTGGCAGAGGAGTATATGTAAGTACATAAAAAAATCTAGCTTTATTAATAAGAACATAAATTTTAGTAAGAATGCCAAGGAGCAAGCTTCATTTCTACAACAGGCTATTATATTATGGAAATGTGTTTTCTAGCTGTTGTGCCTGTCTAGACTGCTATCAGCAGCTTGTATTCGTTATGAAAGCCTGCAGCTGGTCCATGCAAAGTTTGCTGTTTTGCAGCCCATCTGCTCAGAAGAGATCTGTAACACTGCCCGGTTTGGAGTAACGCTCCCTTATCATTGTAGTTGCAGTTTCTAAATAGAAATCTGAAATAATGATGGTTACTTTCTACTTTTAGATCCCTATAAATTAACTCCTGTCTGGGCAGATAGCTATCCAGGCTGGCGAAACAAGACACAACTGAGAATCAAGCTGGGGAGTAGCATCCTTTCATTTCGTTGGCTTGCTTGATCCCTGTAGTCCCACCGAAACTGTGATGCTGAACGTACTCAGGAGATGAGAAGGTGGCAATGAAGCTGAGGAAAGTGTGAACAAATGGAGGTGTTAAATGCAGGAGACAAAAATAGAAGCTTGTGGTTGCAACTGTGCACTGTACGCAGCCAATGTGCTATGGCATTTCCAAGATCTCCTGAGCGAGACCTGAACTTGAACTTAACTTCAGGTAAAATTTTAGTAAGAAGTAGTCAATAGCTGTGTCATTAGTAAAAGTTCAAGAAAACCCACATCTATGCTGTCCTTATTATTTAGTAGAAATATTTTCTATGATCTACTTATTTAATATTCTGAAGAGAAAAATTGGACTGCAGCTCATTCAGATTAATTCTTTTCTGAGATAAAATAGTTAAGGAGCCACTTCTTGAATGACCAAAAGCAGAAAACTGATTTATATTGTTTATATTGGTTAAGGTTCAGCTTATTGTCTTGGGATCCCAATTTACCCTTATTGATACCAATTACTACTGACTTAAAAAGGAACTGGGAAAGATTGTTGAATTTATGTACCAGATGTCAGTAACGAAAAGATTGTCCTTTTTAGGTACAGGTTCAGTATGGGGCTCTGCAGTGGACCACCTGTTCTGATTCAAACTTGTGCTGACCTGAGATGCTAAGATACTGACAGAAACAGCAGAAATGGTGTAATATTGATCAGAGAGACCGATTAGTGGCCCTTATCAGCATATACTAGTCCTTTGCATAGATTATTCTTGACTACTTTGTGTGCCACTGGGGCTTTTTCCTTTGTTCTGGCTCTTGCCTGCTTAGCTGTGATTCCTGGCATCTGCTTCTCTGACTTCTTGTCCCTGCTATCATTTGTTTTCTGCTATAAACCTCTCTTTCCTCTGATCACATTCTCTACACAGATTCTTAGCCTTGGAGAACTCTTAAACTTCTCTGTCTCATGACTTGTAAATCCATGTCTCCACCTCTTGTTCTCAGCCTCATTATAACCATCAGGACCAAGTGTGCAGGTCTCTAGTATTTCAAACCTGATACAACCAGGTCATGGTGTGAAATGAAAAGTCAGAAGAAAACAGACAAAGCAAGATATCTCAAATCCAGAAATGTACTATATACTAGTAATTGATTTTTTTATGCTTTTAAACTCAAAATTCCTAAAATTTTAAAATTAAAAAAAATCATAAAATATTACTATATTTTGATTAATATAGATCTTAAAGTCATTTCAGATCTTAAAGTCATATCATGAGATTCTCTATTAATCTAGTTTGAATGGAAAATATGTGTATTATTATCTTAAGGATTGTATCACTAGAACAGATGGTCTATCTACATGGCATAGAACTTGACCTGCATAAACTCTGCTCCCCCATATGGTAATCCTGGGGCCTGTTGATGTAACTGTTTTTTTATATGTGTATGTTTTCAAAGTATCTGAGAAACAGCAAAGGCTGAGTTGTGACCCACAAAAACATTGCTTCTATAGCGTGATGCTAAATATATGTTTCATGCCCTGGGGCATATAAGAGGTTATACAAAAATACATGAAAAGATGAGGGCAGTGTGAGTAGTGTTGAATAGTGTTGAAAGATCAATGCATGGAGCATGGCTAAGAGCAGAAACATATGGAATAGTTCCTTAGAAAAGAACAAAGTTGTAGTCAGCAAACCATGGTAAAACCAGAACAGGGAACACGCCTGGCCTTCTTTCTACCCCTATGAATGATATGCATTGATGGAAATTAGGGAAAAAACAAACTCTCCTCTCTTCTAGTAAAGGAACTTACGTTTTTTCTGGCCTTTGCTGTTCTGTGGAAAAGGAGGAAAGGAAGAGAAGGCATCTCAAAGACTTTCCCATGATTTACATGCCCTACACAGGCAGGATCTGACCTTTAATTTGGCTAGATGTGCATTGATTAGGACTGAATCTCATTAAGACACAATCTACTGGGGGTGGTGCAAGAGAAAATATAATATTGATTAAAAAATAAAATAATCCTCCTCTCTCTCTCCCTCCTGACTGCCTTAGTTCATAATTAGCCTTCCCATCTAGCTTTCCTCCTACATGTTATGTAGCTGTCAGTCTGACAGGAAGCAAGATCATAAGAATGCAATTAGAAATTTCAAATTAGCAGTCAAGCACAGAAAAGGAATAGAGGAACCTGCATCATGTCCAGTATGTAGTTTGTCTGAAGCATGGTTGCAGTCATGTGAGTTAAAGATTTTTAATTCAGCATAAAAATATTACTGCTATTACAATTATGCTACAGTTTGGGAATTGAATCACATTTTTCTTATGCAGGATGGCCACAAGAACCAGCTGATATGCAGCAGCACAAATAGAGTCATTTTTCCCCTAAAACATAAGACTGAAAGGGCTACTTCTGTCCACTGTGGGAATACTTTACAGAGAAAGCCTTGAAAGGCAAACTTGGCCAACAGTGGCTCTCTGTTAGAGCTGTGGAAAGGAACTAAATCAGACGGGAAACATTCCCTCCCTCCCTCTTCACGATCTTTTAGAAAGGGTGTTCAGTACCATGATAAAGGAGCAGACAGTAATGAGACAATACCAGGATCTTCCCAAGCAAAATCAGGCTTTTTAAAAAGTGACTGCAGCACTGACACAGTGTTTGAATCAAAAGTATTTTTTTTACTTTAACAACAGAGAAGCAGTTCAAATTCTACTTTATTAGGAAGTAGTTGAAATTATTTACTCAGTGGTATCGGAGGACAAGATGCAAGGTGTTCGCAGTTTATTTGAGCCCAGGGAAAGACTGATTCTATGAGTTTGGATTAGCTTTGCTCAGATTTTATTTGAGACTATCAGCATCTGTTTTAGGATTTACAAGATTGTAAAGTTCTAATTTAACAATTATCATCATGTTTTTTCTGGTTGTTACTTAATTGTAGGTAAATTTCATGGGAAGGGCTCTTTACAGAAAAAGCAGATTTGGTTTACTAGTAAGGTAATTTTTTTTTTTCTGACAGAAAAATGTATTTGAGCTGACCTATTAAAAACATGACTAATTTAGTGTTTGGGCTCTTCACAATGATCACTCACTGAGTAATGAGCACGGAAAGCCACAGTAAGCATCTTCAGCTGGCATGTATCACCATAGCACCACTGAGTTCACTGAAGTGATGCTCTTCTGCTCTCTGCCGAGATCTGAGTCAAGCTGAAAGTTCAATAAGTTTTATTTTTAATGACCACTTAACAGATTGATGTGTTTCCATGTTTGTAATTCAGGGTTTCAAAAGAGTTGTTGAGTGTTATGTGGTCTTCCGAAAAGACTTAAAGCAAAGCCAACAGCTCGCAAGATGCAGCAACTCACCTTTGTCTGAGAGGAAATGGTACTGCAGGAAAATCAGATATGAGCTAAAGTTACAGAGTCTGAGAAAGTATTTATGAATTTCAGAGCTTCTACTGGGGCTTACACATTGCAGCAGACCATGTTTGATCTTGTGAAAATGGAAGAACTCCTCCCTCCCCATAAAGAGCTTTCAGACATGTAGCTTTTTCTTCCCATCTCAGGAAGCAGAAGGCAAGAAGAAAAGAAAAAAAGAAAAAAGAGAAAAAAACTAAGCAGAAGGGGAAAAAAAAAACAATGTAGTGAAGCTAAAAGCTCTTCTTTGCATTTGGCAATGTTGTCTGCTGTCCAATCATTTATCCAAACGGCAATGGACAAAAGCATGTAACAGCAGCTACACAACATGCTTAGAGGGAATAGTGTGTGGGGAGTAGGGATGCCACCATAGCTCATCATCTGAACAAGGGAATCTGCCCAGGAAACCTGAAGTTTTGACCTGTCAACCTCTGTGCCTGGGAGGATCATGGAGCAGATGCTCTAGAAGCTATGCTAAAGCACATGGAGGCCAGGGAGGAAACTGGAGACACCCAGCACGGCTTCACCAAGGGCAAGTCCTGCCTGACCAACCTTGTGGATTTCCATGATAGAGTGACCACATCAGTGAACAAGGGAAGAGCTATGGATGTCACCTATCTGGGCTTCTGTAAAACCTTTGACATGGTCTCCCACAACATCCTTCTCTACAAACTGGAGAGATATAGATTTGATGAGTGGACTGTTTGCTGGATAAGGAATTGGTTGGATGGCCACATCCAGAGAGTGACAGTCAATGGTTCGATGTCCAGATGGAGATTGGTAACAAGTGGTGTCCCTCAGGGGTCCCTACTGGGACCAGTGCTATTTAATGTGTTCATCAATGACATAGACAGTGAGATCAAGTGCACCCTCAGCAAGTTTGCAGACAACACCAAGACACCAGAAGGATGGGATGTCATCCAGAGGGACCTGGACAAGCTGGAGAAGTGGGTCTGTGTGAACCTTATGAGGTTCAACAAGGCCAAGTGTAAGGTCCTACACCTGGGATGGGGCAATCCACAGTTTCAATACAGGCTGGGGAACAATGTGATTGAGAGCAGCCCTGTGGAGAAGGACTTGGGGGTGCTGGTGGATGAGAAGCTTGACTTGAGTCGGCAATGTGTGCTGGCAGCCCAGAGGCCAACGGTCTCCTCAGCTGCATCCCCAGCAGTGTGGGCAGCAGGTCGAGGGAGGGGATTCTGTCCCTCTGCTCCGCTCTGGTGAGACCCCCCTACAGTGCTACATCCTGCTCTGGAATCCCCAACATAAGAAGGA
>JMFS01018858.1:0-11728 GCA_000699545.1 Podiceps cristatus
GGTGGGCAGCGGCTCTCCGGGCTGGGTCGCGGTAGCCGTAGCGGGAAGCTTTCCTAGGGACACACCTAGGCGCCCCGAGGAAGTCGTATATATACAGACATCGTGCGTCGTTGAGGGAAACTTCTGGAATGGGCAGCTTCTCGATCAGGGTTGCTTAATTCTTGAAATGTCTGCGCTGATCAAGCATGGGCACAAATCAGAGACCGGCCTGTTAGGACGCCCTGCAGTGAGCTCTGGCTGGGGATCCATGATCCTGGAACGCAGAGCTGGGATTTCTCATACTTAGGCAGCTCTTCACCCCACCCGGTAACAGTTCCTTGTGGGGGATTCTTACTCTGGCGTGCAGGGGCAGGAGTTGAGGCTTGCAGCAGAGGAAGGACTGGTGGCTGGAAATAGCCAGACTGCTTAAAAGAAGATCTCACCTTTGAGGATGAAAGAGAGAAGGATTTTTTTCTTTATCCCCCTCAAAGTGTACAGTACTACAACTGCATCTTAAATCCCAGTAACACCCAAGGGATGCCCTTTGGGTGTTACTGGGATTTCATACTTGCATAAATAAAATCTGACTGCTTAGTTAAATAGTTCTGGGTGGCCTGTGCCAAATTAATTGAAAAGGTAATGAATAGAAAAGCTTAAGTCACTGTATTTAAAGTAATGAGGCTCAAGTGCTTTCTCTTCTCCATCCTCATCTCAGAGGCCAAAAATGCCAAAGAGGTGGCCCAAAAGAATACAGATGGATCCCAGCCACCTGCTGGCCACCCACCTGCTAGCCAGAGCTCTGCTACCAAATGCCCGTTCCTGGCAGCTCAAATGAATCACAAGAACAGCAATGTCTTCTGCAAAGCCAGCCTAGAACTCCAGGAGGATGTGCAGGAAATACAGGCGGACAGGAAAGGTATGTATTCTGTGCACTGAAGCGTTGGGTCCTTTGAGAGCTTCTGATGCCTGACTTCGCTCTGGAGTGTGCCCAATCTAACAGTCACCGCTTAAATTGTGCGGGTAGGATTACGGGAGATTGCAGTAAATAGCTGTTGGAGAATGTAGGTGTTAATGGCATACCTGCACTATTGTGCAGTGATTTGGTGGGGGAATACCGTATGCTGTAACTTGATAATTTGCTCTAAATATGCGAATTGAGCTCTTACTCTTGCACCCAAAGTGGATGCTTAGGACTGAAGAAAGCTTCACCAGGGTGCTAGTATGAACAAAGGAAACTGGGTCGAGGTACCGTGTGAGTACCAGCACAAATCTGAGCTGGAAAGGAAGCAGACCTTTTTTCAGTTTATGGAACTAAAGGGTGTTGGCTGGCTCACAGTCATGATGCGGAAGGGCTGTCCTTCAAAGGAAGGAACTCTTCACCAATAGCAGTAAAGCCTTGCCATCTGTCTCAGGAAGCTTATTTTACTTTTCTGCTTGTTTTCTGTGGCATAGTTTTTAAGAAAATGTGTGCTAACTGACAAAATACTAGGAACAAAAAGGAAACAGCTAACAGCCTTCGGTTAGGTGTGTACCTGCTCTTTCAGATAAGTGTTGTAGCTGTATAGAGTGGCTTTCTGAGTCATGATGAACCAAATGTGTTGTATTGTTATTGATGAGCAAGGCTTTCCTTTTGTCTCATACAGTGAAAAATTGTAAGGAAATTAAATCCATGTGCCCCTGTTAGGATTATTTTAGTATGTTAGGGTTACTTAAAATCTTTGCTTTGAACTCCACTTACTTAGTTTTGTTTCAAACTGATTAAGCTCACTGGAATTCATTACAATATCTGTAGGTACAGAATTTGCTAAAATACCAACTACTTCCACAGTAAGGAACATTGAGACTGAGGGAGGAGAACGGAGTGGCTTCCTCAAGAAGTTTAAGGATATTGTGCTGAAGCAAAGACCAGAAAGTGTGTCTCATCTGCTTCAGGATAACTTGCCAAAATGTAAGATTATCTGGCACACACCACACACACCCCCCCTTGGTCTCTTGTGATTATTTCCTGTGTGCTTAATTCTCTGTCTCATTTCAGCTGTATCCACCTTCCAGTATGATCAGTTTTTTGAAAAAAAGATAGATGAAAAGAAGAAGGATCACACCTATCGAGTATTCAAAACAGTGAACCGAAAGGCACAGATCTTTCCCATGGCAGACGACTATACTGATTCTCTGATCACCAAGAAGGAGGTGTCTGTCTGGTGCAGCAACGATTACCTGGGGATGAGTCGTCACCCTCGTGTGTGTGGAGCAGTTATGTGAGTAGTGCTGTATTCTGAAGAGGCAGTTTTAAGCGATAGCAGCTTTAGCAGGAAGGCTTTGAAGAATTGATTTCTATACTGTGCCATGTAAGCCACTTCTGGTATTACTCTTGGTATAACTAAGCTTAGGCTCTTCTCTTGAGCTGGGGTAGGTAACTAGGTGTTTAGCTCCAGGGCTGCAGTATACCTGTCAGTCACTGACCTTGCTCCTTGGGTTTTCCTCAGAAGCCCCCAGATGTTACCAGATAAACTGGATGGTATATTGCGGCTGTACTCAGTAACTGATTTCTCAGCTTATCGGATTCCTGAGTTGTGCAAGTTGCTTAAAGACCTTAACAGCTTCCTTTTGCAGCCAGTTCCTCTTTAGAACAATATTGATTATGTACTAGAATGTTTTCAGCAATCATCCTTTATCCATCTGTGTGTTGCGCAGTAACGCTAATGCCTCTCTTTGGGCCCTCTGTAGGGATACGCTGAAACAACATGGTGCTGGAGCAGGAGGCACAAGAAATATTTCAGGAACAAGTAAATTTCATGTTGATCTGGAAAAAGAACTAGCTGATCTTCATGGAAAAGATGCAGCACTGTTGTTCTCATCTTGCTTTGTAGCCAATGACTCTACTCTCTTCACTCTAGCTAAAATGCTGCCAGGTGAGGTCTGAGACTGTACCTGTTACTTACCACACAACACACAACCCTACCCTAAGCAGTTGGCTGTACCTTTTACAAATGGCTGCTCAAAGTGAGGATTCATCCTACTTGATCAGCAAAGTATGGAGTGTTTTTTTTAATACCATACTCAAATTACGTTCAGCTTGTGCAAATCATAGTAGCAGCCTACTGAGATTGAGGTCTAGGAGCTAGGAACTGCCAAAGACACTGGACAAAAAGCACACTTAAATTCAACCTGAAAATGAAGCAGCAGGAAAATTCAGTGACCTCCCACCTGTGGGTGTGAACTTCTCTCCCTTTACCTCTCTGCTGTAGTTCAGGACAGGTTTGTTTTAACTTCAGAAGTTAAGAGTTAGATAAAGTATTAAGGACTTGGAAAAACCCTTCTGTATTTCCTTAGGTTCAAGTTTGTGTTAGTTTAAACAGCTGAAATAAGTCTTAAATATTCTTGCTTAATGATGTGTAACTTGCCCTTTTGATCAAGAGTATTACTTTTCAGAACAGGCTACCCTTGCTGCTTGAACATTTCCCATACATAAAGCAGTGCTGAGAATCAGTTAACGCTTTCTCTACTTAAAGTGTAACCGGGCTGTTCCCTCAGGCTGTGAGATCTACTCTGATTCTGGAAACCATGCCTCCATGATCCAGGGGATCCGAAACAGCAGGGTGCCAAAACACATATTTCGCCATAACGATGTCAACCATCTTCGAGAACTATTGAAGAAGTCTGATCCATCCACCCCTAAAATTGTTGCATTTGAAACTGTTCACTCAATGGATGGTAAGTTGACATCAAACCGTTCTCTCTTCTTCCAGCACAGTTAATGGTCAAATCAACTGTATTTTAGGTCTAAAAGTGTACAATGCTATAAGAATTTACAGGAAAACTAGGCTTCTGAAATGCCTAGTGTTTGGGGGTACTCACAATATTTATGCAAGCTGAGAGCAGGGAATCCTAAACTGACAGTCACTGCTTTGGTTCCTAGGTGCGGTCTGTCCTCTGGAAGAGCTGTGTGACGTGGCCCACGAGCACGGGGCAATCACTTTTGTGGATGAAGTACATGCCGTGGGGCTGTACGGAGCTCGAGGCGGTGGTATAGGAGACCGGGATGGAATCATGCACAAGATGGACATCATCTCTGGAACACTTGGTATGCACGACCTGGCACTTCTACAGAAGCTAAGGCAGCAAAGCTTCTGAGCAGCCAAATTAAGTGGGTTAACTCAAAATCAGTCTATTCAAATGAACTTGTTGGGGGCTAGGATTTTTCACAAAGCTCAAAGGATTAAGTGTGCCCCACAGTCTGAAAAGCTTGTGTTAAGCTACTTACACTACCTTACAAATCAGTTACGGTAGCATTGTTTTTCTTTCTTTAAGCAAGCTAGCAAAAGTCCTCCAGTGGCATTTTACACAACTTGAATAAATTCAGGTGAGAATGCTAGTAGGGTAGTACTCTATATTTAGTAGTCCTTAGTTCTTTTATGTGAAATGGAGTGCTCCTAATCTAGAAACCTGAGATGGGGAGTTATGTAAAGAGATTTGGCAAGAACTGAAGCGACTGCTATTATCTGAGTAGAATGCTGGCTTAGGAGTAAGTTTACTGCTGCAAAATGGAAAGTTGTTTAAACAGCTTGCAGAACATAAATAAAATTCACTAGGAAAGTTCATGGCTTTGAAACTTCCAGTCTTGGTTTACAGCCTCATAGACACAGAAACATTCACCAGACACCCTAGTTCTGTCTGTGGCTCTGTTCTGGTACCGGAACACTTGGAAAGGGAGGCTGGTGCCCACCACACAATCACAGTAACAACCTTGTGTGCTCCTTAGGAACACAGGCTATTTCTAGCATCTCTGGAACAGATTAATTTAAATCTGCTGAGAGACTTAGTGTTGACTCTTGGGGTCACTAGTGGAAGTCTGTGCTTGATGATTGGGCTTATAAGGTCTTCCCCAAAATCAAAACTTGAGTATTTGAGGGTGTCTTGAACTGCCCTTGCTGTGTAATAAGTAGATCCATGTTATCAGGATTAACTTAAAGCTGTAACATGTGCTGAGTAAATGCAAGATTAGCAGGAGGGGCTAGAATTGTTGCCTGCCGTGACTACCTTAAGTATGTAGTTAAGTAACTCATTCCTTCAAGTGAAAGGCTATGATACTTCAAGCCATTCTAATGGGTGGAAGGAATAAGCTTGGTTACCTTTTTTTTTTTTTTCTCCCACCTCAGGGAAAGCATTTGGTTGTGTAGGAGGATACATCTCCAGTACAAGTTCTCTGATAGACACTGTTCGTTCATATGCTGCTGGCTTTATTTTCACAACGTCCCTGCCACCCATGCTCTTAGCCGGTGCTCTAGAATCCATCCGAACTCTGAAGAGCGCGGAGGGGCAAGTTCTGAGGCGCCAGCACCAACGCAATGTGAAGCTTATGAGACAGATGCTGATGGATGCGGGGCTTCCTGTGGTGCACTGCCCCAGTCACATCATCCCAATAAGGGTGAGCACTTAGGGTACTGTTGACGCAGGGCCGCGGTGCCTGGTTTTCTGTCCGTGATCACATTACACTCCTGTCATTGTCAACCTGTCATTGCTAGCACATCGCTGCTGAATGCTGTCTGGCTTAAGTTGACCTCAGCCTGCTATAAATGCTGTAAAGCAGAATGATAAAGTGTATGAAAACCACAATCTAACAGTATACAGAAAGCAAGGAAACTGGTAACAAAGTAGTAAAAAGAAGATTTTGGGTGTGAATAGCTACCTGCCTAGGCTGCAATGGTGTGCTTATGCCGAGGGCTCTACAGCACAAGCTTTCAGCCCTTCTCTCTGATGTATATGCTGTTTATAGTGCACAAAGAAGACTAGTCCCATTTGATTCTTGTGGCTAGTTAGGTTGGGCTGACAGTTCTGCCACCTTGCATGGTTTGGTTGATCTTGTCACTTAAAATTTTGAACTTTAGGTTGCAGATGCTGCTAAAAATACAGAGATCTGTGACAAGCTGATGAGCCAGCACAGCATCTATGTCCAGGCAATCAACTACCCCACGGTTCCCCATGGAGAAGAGCTGCTACGTATTGCCCCTACGCCTCACCACACCCCTCAGATGATGAGTTATTTTCTTGGTGAGTGGATTCTTGCATCAGTGCAATGAAAATACTGGGTTGTCTATGCAGCCTTTTTACTAAAGGTGAGACTAGGAAATAGTTATATTTTAGATGTCACTAGCTGGACAGTGTCTGACTTCTGCAGCGTACATAGTGCATACTCTGCACTAACCTGCTGTGAGCCTGGCATGAGAAGGCCAGTGCGCTGTGACTTAGAGTGTGCAAAGAAATCTGCTCTCCTTGGCTGAGCTATTAACCTGCCTTAAACACGGATCTGTCCAGGGAAAGTAGCTACTTGATCCTGGCAGGGGTGGTAGGAGGATAGCTGAGACTTAGTTGCAGCCCAGTCACCTCCCTCAAGAGGTAAATTGTGTCACAGTGAATTCCTGTTACACCACCTCATTTGCTAGGAGAATAGGTACGCTGATGCTTCTCTTCTGCTGCTTCTCTAAAGCAATCCACTCTCTTAAACATTGATCGTGATGAACTCTTCTGTTGATAACAGAAAAACTGCTGGCTACGTGGAAGGATGTTGGTCTGGAGCTGAAACCACATTCATCAGCTGAATGCAACTTCTGTAGAAGACCCCTACATTTTGAAATGATGAGCGAACGGGAAAGATCCTACTTCAGTGGCATGAGCAAACTAGTATCTGTCAGTGCATGAAAGTAATGGTGTTAGTTGTGTTCTTGTCTAGATCTAGTACCCAGGCAGTAGCATTTTTAAAAATACTTAACTATTTTAATCATAGGTGAAGCACTAAGCTCTGAAAATAAATTTCTAGAGCCATTCTGCCTAGTTGTGTTTTTATTTGCTTCTCTCCCTCTCTTCCATCTGTGAAACTGAAGTGTCAGTGACTAGAAGGGCAGCTGGTACAATAAAAACAGCGCTCTAGAGCTGACTGCCCTTCAGCTGAAGGGCTGCCTTTCCACGAGCGTACACCAAAAGGCCTGCAGGAGAGATTCCTGGGGTACCTATAAGGGTCTACTTACAAAAAGAGAAAATTGGTATTTATAGCTCTTCAGGAGCTTCTCCCTACAAACTTTTGAAAACATGCAGGTATAGTACTACCTGCACACTAAAACTTCAGCAAGAGGGTACTACGTAAGCAATGCTGTAGAACTAAGCTTGCACCCCTTTTTCTGAGGCAGGCATTTAGAAGGGGTTCAGCTAGATGCTGTCTCCCTCTGCTGCCTGATTTTTCCTTTCTAGTTTTGCACACAAGCACACCCCCCTTCAGCAAGCACCACACTAAACACCATTAAGAGGGAAAAAGTGCTAATGGGACATCATAAGTGGCATTTTGTGACTGCTTGGGAAACCAAGGTGGCAGGGTGGTGTAGAGGCTGGGAAAGGAAGGCACATTTAGCACTACAGCTGGCAGAAGGTGCCTCTGGCTACCTGTGTCTCATCAATCCTGCCTGGTCTGTTCTCCAGCACCCTGAAAGCGAGACTTCAGCGTAAAAACTTCAGTAAGTCATCTAATAATTCAGGTCTCTGCCAGAAGTCATTGTAAGAGAGTATCAGTGCTGCTTTTGCAACCCCTCTGAAAATTTAGGCCTGTTGCCCAACTGCCATGCTACTTGATGCTCTCATGAATAGCATGGGCACACTTTGAACAGGGGGAAGTAATTTTGTGGGTGTATGTATACACAGAGGTCACTATTAGCATGACATCTAGAGCAAAGCACTAAACTGCTTCCTTCATGTACAGGCATGTCCCTTAAGTGCTGCAGTCCAGCTTTCACCACTCACCGAGCAGCTCCCCTGTCCAGCTACTCTCGTTTTCCAGGTGTAACGAGCCAACCCCTGGCAGTGCCTGCTGTGCCACGCTCACAGCCATGCTCCGAAGCTCTCTTTGGGGATCCTCTCTAGTATCACAAATAGCTGCATGTTGGGGAGATAGAAGCCCAAGTTAAAGCAAAGTCATCAGCTCCATCGACTGGAAGTGGCCAGTCATTTAGGCACACTGCTATTCTCAGGAGAATTACAAAAACATTTGACTTCCCAAGCAGTCAAGCTACTTTTTAAAACCCCTTTGCCAGCCAGTCGAGTGGTTGCTGCCTCCGTCATATGCAGGCGTTCTGCAGGAGGGAGGAAACTACCCACCATTGGGCTATAGGATTAATGTGGTAAGTCAGCTCTGTTGCTAAACAAGGCGGTTTATGAGCTGGCGTGCTCAAACCCACCACCCGATCATCATACCTGCCAGCAGTTGCACTGCTGTTCGGGTGGATTAGGTTTCACGTGCTGTGACGTTACCCTGGTCCTACTGAGGCGAGTTCAGCGCTACTCAAGGAAAAGTATAACACCGCACCCTGACTTCCTTGTCTTGCCACGAGCGGTTTGTGGCCTAAGACTGAATGAATCTGCATCGCCACTACAGAGCTTTTCTCATTATATATTAGGTTATATTGCTACATTAACTCGAGACATCAAGTAAAAAGCCCCAGCTCCTACATCAGCCTCTCCTGGAACAGCGCCCCTAACACCATAATGTGCCTTCAGTGCCATTCCAAACTGCTGGCATAAGCAGTCGGGGCGGGGGGATGACACATGACATGTCGACTAATATATACCCATAACCTGACAGTACAAGGTTACTTTCTTCACTGAAAGCATTCATAATTGGCTCAGTGCATTTCACGTACCACTTAATAAGCCCAGTTTTTCTAGTTTTCATAGCAGCTACTCTACACTCCGTATGGTAGAGGAGGAGTACCAGCTATCAGAAATCTCAAACATTATTCCAAATTAGTCATGGGAGAGAACCAAATCCCAAGATTCAAAGCTAGGAACCTTTGAAATGACAGGAGCACAACTAACCTCGGCATGTGGCAATCGATACCTCCGCACCCATTAACATCAGATGCAACAAGTCACCTTAAGCTCTGGTGCTGGCAAGCAAGGGTGTGAAAGCAGAACCAGCGTGCAGCAAGAGGCCGGCAGAAATTCATCACTTAACTGCAAAAGAAAGACAAATCCAACAACACATAGGAAGGATAAATTTTCTGCAAAGGACAAAGAATGAAAAAAACAAACACATATTGTTTCCCAGCAAACAAAACTTGAATGGAGGGTTGCATAACTAGGTGTAGTCATGTAAGCTTTAGTTTGGTTTCTGGAAAAATAATAGAGGAAGTAATCAGTAAAAGATGTCTAATGTCTGAGACAAATGGTCCATGGCAGTGGCAGAGTAAGCAAGCAAGAACGCAGCTGTAAAGCCACAGCTAACATTTGTCTCGGGCAAAATAATTCATCTAGTTGAATGTTTCATAGCCTTAAACGCATACCCTCCTCTATTTCTCAACTTATTTACACAATGGAGAAACCCCAGGGGCAGTGAAAACATCCCGAGTGCAAACAGGAGCACATGTTCCCCATCGCTGGGAGGGTGCTCTTCCTGCCACGTGGGAAACCAGCATCAAGAGCTCATGACCTTCCTTTCTTTAGGGAACCGGACTAAAAATAGCCCATCGGGCTGGGTCAGCTTCTCCTGCCAACAGGGCTTTGCTGCAGGAGAGGGAGGATGCTGTCACGGTGTTGGCCGTGCGCTCCCGCTGCCCCGTCCTGCACCGGGCAGGCCCTCTCCAGCCCCAGCTCCCCCTTGCTGAAACACACTCCTGCAGGGAAATCAACGCCCTGAAAAACAGTGCTGTTTCCTAGCCAGCAATAATAACACTAATAATTGGAGCATTATTAACACCACCAGATTCACAGCTCTTGTACCCCTGGTGCCTTGCGCCCATTTATTTTGGAGCACACCTCTCGCACTGTGGCTCCTCAGCCCATGCTCGGTCTCCCAGCACTCACATTTATGAGAGTTTCTCTCCCAGCACGGGGAGGACCACACAGCCCATTTCTGCCCCCATGCCCTGACCCCCAGCAGAGCCCAACCTGCTGCTGATGCTCTCCAGGGAGGTGCCAGGCTTTATGGGGTAGGGGAGAAGCTGCCCTTCCAAACAGCCCCGCTCCTCCTCCAGCAACAGCAATTCCCCTGGTTCTCCATCCCAGTGAGGGGTTGCAAAGGGATGTTGCAGCCAGGGACCTCCCACCCCCTTGCATGGGGGTCCTGCCGGGGCAGCACGGGAGCCCTCCCTCGACCGCCGGGTTTGGCGGCCTCGGCACACAGAAAACTCCACTGCTTCCCAGACACAGGGTCGGGGGGGGACACACACACAATACCCAAGCTTGCTGCTCCCCAGGGAAGCGCAGGAGGGAGCTCCTTGCCAAGGGGATTGCAAATGGATCCCCTACCCTGCTGCCGGCAGCTGGGATGGGGGACGCGCAGGGGACTCCCTGCAGCCGGGCGGATAAATCACCCTCACCCAGGGAGACCCAGGCCAGGCTGCAGCTAGTGCTGGCACAAGGCACTGAAGCCTCACACAAAGGTAGCCCCTTGCCCAGAACTGCTAGCCCAGCACCAATACAGCTGGACTTCGTGTTATTTAGGATCCTTAGGGACATGGCTTAGTGGTAGACTTGGCAGTGGTTGGACTCAATAATTTAAAGCTCTCTTCCAACCTAAATGATTCTATACTCTGTGCCCCAGCTGCCCTCCAGCCTGACCCTGACCCCTCATCATCCCCAGGCTGGGTCAGTCTCTCCACTCCCCTCTCCCCCCCAAGCTTGCACAGTCCTGGGGGGCTAAGCCCAGACATACTTACCCCCTTGAATAAATATCCTTCCCCTCCTTACTGCCAGCTCACTTACACCCTCCTCACCACCAGCTACCATCCCCTAAGCAGGGCTTTGGGTAGAGCACAGAGCTTTTAAGAGGGTGAGGGCTCATCTCCCTTTCCCATGAACACCTGTGGTTCCATAGCCCTGATGCCAGACAGCTCTTTCAATTCACACATTCATCTTACAATCAGGTGTAACACCTTTGCAGCTCCTCCACTTCAGCTCTTAGGGGAGCACAAGCCAAAGCAGTTAACATCTCTGAGATTTTGCCCGTTGCACTTTTCCACCTGGGAATCCCGTAGGGAAAAGCATCCTGGTCCTATCCTTTCCTCTGCAGCTCATTTGCCGCGAAGCCCATGAACCCTCGTCTGCAAGTCCTAAAACACCTGGGCGCTTGGGCTGGCTGTGGGGATGCTCAGCCGCGTCCACCTGCAGCTACCTCCCCTTGCTGATGCTGGCTGCGCCCCGCTGCTCCCTGCCTGGCTGGCCAGACGCCGCGATCAGGTGGCCCTGTGCCCTGGCACACGTGCCCTGAGGTGGCACCCGCAGGTGCTGACCAAACCTGGGTTTCCCAAGCATTGCCTCAAACCCCAGAGCTTTTGCTATGCAACGGCAGAGACTTTTTTAGCCCAAAACTTAATGAGAGGGGGCAATGCTTGTGTGTGCTGGGACGCGGGGTCAGGAGGTTGCAGCCAGGTTTGCGAGCGCTTTAACTGCTCCGGGAATTGCTCGGTGTTGAGCTGGCACTGGCTTTGTAATCGCTTTCTGAAGGGAACCCTGCACGCGCGGTCGTTGGTGCTCTGCCTGCGAGTTGTTCAGCTCCTCTCCTCCTGCACAACTCCAGCACTCTCCTGTCCCATTCTATAGATTCTGCTCTACTAATTTTCAACCAAAATTAACAGAAGGTGAGCTGTGAATCCTGACAAGCTTCAGAAAAACAAAGACCGGGACGGCACGTACCTGCGGGGCTGTGCTGTGAGCGAGGCAGCACTCTGCGCTCAACCCTTATATTAGACCCTAGAGACTCCACTGG
>JMFS01018862.1:0-16420 GCA_000699545.1 Podiceps cristatus
GAGCATCCCCCACCAGAGCACCGGCCGCGGTGCTCGCAGAGGTGCATCCCCGAGGCCGAGCCGGAGGGTTCCCCACTGCCCCCCGGCAGGGCCGAAGGGAGCCCCAGGCGCCTCAGCCGCAGAGGTGCCGGAAACCCCCCGGGTCTGGCTGGCAGAGGTGTCTTTGCACAACTCGGGGGGGGCTACGTCAGCCCGGGCATGTCCCTCTCTGGGGAACCGTGCACCCCACATTGCTCATCATGGCCTGGTCGCCGGTTCCCTGGCAGGCACAAAAGGTGAATAAGGATTTCATTCAGCTGCCAGACCCTTTGGACAGTGAGATATGGTCATCACAGAATCACAGAATCACCGAATATCACCCTACACAGTGACCGCAAAAGAAAGCACGAGCCCCCTTCCTTCTCACCTCTCCCTCCAAACTTGCTTCCTAGGGTGAGTGCACCGGTCAGGGCTGACCAAGCCCACCACAGACCGTTAACATTTTCATAGCTGGGATGAAGGTAACATAACCGGCTCTGGTAATGTCTGGAGATCCATGAGCAGCTCTGGCAATTTCAGAGATGCCTGTAGTCACTTGCATTGCTCTAGGCTGGCTGGCTCAGCAGCGCATTGATATAAGCTAAGACAATATAGGATAGGACAGGACAGGATAGGATGTAAGGTAAGGTAGGTAGGAGGTGCCCAGGGAAGGGAACCCAGTACTGGGGCAGATGAGGTGCCACAGAGCAGAGTTACAAGAGGGCCAGAGAGCCAGCAGTCTCCTGGGTCATGGAGATGGCCACAGGCATGATGGCATGAAGCTCCTAACATAACCTGGCTGGGCAGCTCAGCTTTGTTGGCTCATCCAGCCCTTTTCAGCTCATGGTTTGGCTTTTATCCTCCAGCTGGTGCATGCTGGAGGCCAGTTCATCATCCTCGTGCGGCTGTTCACCAGCTCTGCACCCTGCCTGTGTTTGCTCCTCAGGGGCTCACGGAGGCCACATCTACCACTAGTGTGCCCTGGGGATGGAAGGTGTCCTGTCCCGACAGCACCCACTGTGCTCCTCCGTCCCTTCCCATGTTGACATGGTCTCTCTGGAAGATGGGTGGGTGTTGGGCTCCTGTGGCCTCTGTGGCACTAACTGCCTAAAAAGTGGGACAGCTGTGTTCATTCAAATAATGAACAAGATGGGTCCCAGGTCTGCTCTTTGGGGCACTCCTCCCTCCAGGCAGGTCCCTCCTGGTGTCTGCCTTTTCCATCTTTCCTCAAGTTGTTTCCCTGCTGGTGTCATGGTTGGTGAGGCTCCACATCCTCCAGTTGAACTAGTGGTTTCCCAGGTGGCCCAAATGGCTTGTTTGGGAGCAGGAGAACCCCTCTCCATCAGTTGTTAAAGATGAGGGGCTCATCCAGGGCCAGGCTGCATGGTCCTGCTGTGTTCATCCTGTTCAGCCCTCCATGCTGGGAAGCTCCTTCATGCCTCCTCCAATGTCCAGCCCCACGTCCATGCTCCTTCCTCACCCAGTGCCCACCCGTGCCCAGGACTAAGAGGGAGGTGGTGTTGGAGGTAGATGGTGAGGGTCTTTTGCAAGCAGCATCAATTCACTACAGCAAGAAGGGGAAAAAAGCACATTGCTTTTGGTTGTGGTAGTGTCACAGAGCTCCCAGTGAGCTCAGGCTCCCCTGAGCTCTTAGCTGGGGTCTCAGGCCCTGGACAGACATCCCTGGGCGGTCACAAGGATACAGGACAAGCTACAGGCATTCAAAGGAGGCAGTGAAAGCAAATTGTGAATAAAGCCGATCCCTTTGTCTCCTACAGGGTCAGAGTGAGGTGTGGATGACGGGAGACCAAACCTTCTGCTCCAGGCTCAGGGATGCTGTGTGCGGGCATGGGGGCCTGTCCACAGACACCCTTGGCTCAAAGGAACTTTGAGCAATGTTCGTAGGCTCTATGGACCCATGCTGGGTTTAGCAAAACTGACAAAGCGACAGGTAGGAGGGACTTGTGGTCAGGGCAGAGCATGTATCTGTTCAGATTTTAGCGCTGCCTCAAATGACATGAGAAAGCCCCTTAACTTAATCTGGGTTAAATAAATAAACCCAAGTCCTGTGGCTCCAGGATGGAGAGCAGGGACCTGCTTGGAAGGTGCCCGGGCAGGGAGGGGAGGAAAGGAAAGCTGCTCTGCTCCTGGTTGCCTGTTGCGCAGCCCGGCTGGCTGGGAGCAGGGCTCTGGGGGAGCGGGGAGCGGATCTGCACAGCGTTTCTGGCTCTTGCAGCAGTAGATGGTGCTGTTGCCCTGCCAGGATGGTGCTGGCACGTCCAGCTGTGCAAAGGCAGGTGGAATCCAAATCGGCATCTCAGGAGGGCTGGGTCCATCCTAGGCCTCTGGCAGGGGAACCTGTACCCCAAAAAGCTATTTCCAGACCCTCTTCCTCTCTCCCCAGTAACGCCACTCTCAAAGCCCGCGATGCAGCTGGCAGGCATTGCTGTTACAGGGTACAGCAGCGCGCAGGGCTCTGCGGTGCGGGCTGCGCCCTGCGCTGTGCCAGCAGCCCCCCAGGACACAGCATCCCTCTCCCCAGTGTTTGGCTTGTGGCAAATGGAGCTCGCATGGTCCAGAGAGTCACCAGGGAGCCCTGAGCAAGCCTGGTGGCAGCCAGGGCCCCAGTCGCAATTCCTCTTCCTCCCCTGGGATGCAACTGAAACCCAACCTCCAGCTGTGAAGCGTGTGCTCAGCACTGCTGGGGCATTGATTTCCTGAGCAATGATGCCATGGCGGGTGATCGACTCCTGGCCGGAGCAGCCCTGCATTGGCACCTGTAGCACACCCAGGCTAAGAGCTGTGGCTTCAGCAGCTCTGCATGGGGGTCCTGGTCCTGTGGGAGGGAGCCGCGAGCCCCTGCGCAGCTCTCCTGCAGTGGCACAGATTGGCCCAGAGGTGGATGGAGGGTTTTGACCTCTTTTTTGTTTGTTTGTTTGTTTGTTTGTTGTTGTTGTTGTTGTTTTGGTTTGGTTTTGGTTTCATTTTTTGTTTGTTTTGGGTTTTTTTTTTTTGGTTTGTTTTTCTTGGCTATAGAGACACTATTGCAGAAATCACATTTTCCAGTTGAAAAAAAAAAAACCAAACCTGAAAAGGCAGATGAAGCAAACCAATGTTTTTAAGTACAAACTACAGTGAAAAACCTAAAAGGTTAATTAAAAATTTGATTTCCAGGTAGTAAAGGGACATTTTTCCATAAGCCTGTGTATGGAAAAGGGACTAGTGGTCAAATGCAGTCTGTTAAGGGTGTTCAGCTATTATCATAGTAGGAGCTATGTGAGAGGGAGCTCAGATGGATAAATAGTCTGTGTGGTGTTTCTGTGTCTCCAGTGATGAACTTTCCCTGCTGTAAGGATTGTCAAAATCCAGGAGGAAACCCCAGTGTTGGTGACTAAATGGCCTAGGCCAGGGCTGCGCCCATTACTTCGAAGCTGCCTCTGTCCCGGGTGAACAGTCTGTGCAAACAGGGCTGGACTGCAGCTGGCATAAACCTGCACACCCTGGTTTCAATTGATTGCAGTGACACTGTGCTGATTTACATCATTTGGCCCCAAAAAGCAAGCAGAGACACCATACCCTGCCCATGCCCATTGCCAAGGGCAGGAGAGCCGGCAAGGATTGCCCTCCTCTGGGCAATGTTTCTCTTCACCACCAATGGCAAGAGCAGAGGAGGGTGTGGGGAAGCTCATCATCGACTTAATCTGCCAGTTTTAATCTGTGTTTTAACAAATAGTTGGTGCTGGGAGCTCCCTAAATGTTATTTACCATTAAGGGTTTGAAGAGAAAATATGAACAATTGGGCTTTTCTACTATCATTCCTCCTGTACTGTGGTTTTATGTCTGCTGTGCCCTGAAAACCTGTATAATGAGGGAAAAGAAGATAAAAGTGAAAACAGCTGGGAAGCATGCTGCCTGCAGTGCCCCTGGAGCTCCCGGCCACTGAAAAGGGGTGTCCAAGGGGATCTGCTTAATCTGCTGGAAAACAGCAAACTGAGCTTGAGCCCGTTTTTCTGCTCGCTTCCCTGCTCCCCATGTCCTGCCATGGCTTCAGCCCAGTTCCCCAGCCTTTGCACTGATACAGATCAGTTCTGAGCATCCAGGGTGGGATGCATTGCGCTTGAAGGGGTCTGGGTGCAAACGGTGACCCTGAAGCACCTTTAGGGAGGGTTTGCTGGAGTCTCTGTCCTCTGAGGCAACATGGTGGAGATGCACACAGATGCTCAGGTTTTCACTCTGAACCAGCTGCAGTGTCTTGATCAGAGTGGAGAGGGAGCATTCATACTTCAAGGGTCTTTGGCTTTGTCCATGGAGGCAGGGAAAGTCTCAGCACCCCTCAAAGCGTGCTGGCTGCTGAGTTTCTGCCCCAGATCTCAGAGCACAGGCTCTGGTTGCTCTGGGCTAGCACCAGCCGGAGCTCAGCAGCAGAGCTGGGAGTGCAGGAAGGCGAGGGTTTGCAACCCCCAAATCCCAAGATGAAGGAGCTCACAGTGAAACATGGATGAATTTTGGGCGCCTTTGTAAAGTGTTTGCAGAACAACGAGGGGACCTGAAGTATCCTCCAGCACTGCCCACAGCCCATGGGAGCTTTCCTAGGCCTTCAGGACAGAGTCATCTCCATCTGACCGTGTGGGAGCCATGCAGAAGGATAGGGAGACCTGTGCCAAACCAGGCTGCACATGGCACGGGGGAATCCAGACAGAAAACTTGGCAGGGGGAGGTGGCAGGAGAAAAGTCTGGCAGGAACAGCCCAGCATTGCTGCAGAAAGGGCTCAGAGGTCCATGGGATGGGTCTACCAGCAGTGCCAGGTTGTGCCTGTCCTCATGGCACCAAACACAGTCGAGGGGTTGCAAGGAGAGACCAAATGAAGGTCTCATTAGCCCGCAAGTGATGGAAGGAGGCCATGTGCCAGGAAGGGGGTATGAGGCCCAACCCTTTGGCCATGGAAGAATCAGGGGCAGGTCAAGGCTGTGCCCTTAGTTTTAGTTTAACTGAGCAGATTGTGTGTGTGAGGCTGAGCTGACGCTGAGCTGTGGCAGGATGCTGTATTTTCCAGATTCAGCATTTCAGATGTGCACTGTGGTCCTTTACCAGCCCATGGGGAAGTGTTCTTTATGTTTGAATTACTACAGAGGGATAGATAACAACTCTGTAATTAGGTTTACACCTTTGAAATCTTATATTTCTTTTGCAGCTTGAATATTTATGCAATCACAGAGCTCAGCGTGTCCCAGTTCTCTGTGTTATTTATTTATTTATATGTTCAACAATGCCTGTAGTTGTTAAATCACAATGTTTTCAATACGAAAAAAGGAAGAAGAAAAAACCCACCTCAAGCCCAGAAATGTTTTTTCTTCCTCTCCCCCAAGCTTCAAGCCCTTACCTTAGATCCTTTCTAATTAGAAGCCCTGGGGATCTGTTAGCTCCAAATTCATGATGTGTTGTACAAATTAACATCATTTGTTTCTCTAAAGGAGAAAACAGGCTTGGCCAAAATGGGGAACTGGGGATTTCTTGCTGAAGAGTTTCTAACGCAGGTTACTGTAGTGGTAGACTTCAGCCCTGGACAGACAAAGTGATCCCGTTGGTACAGCCAGGAGCAGGGCTGGGGTCCTTGGTGCATTGCTGGGAAAGCTCTGCTACACTGGGCCCACGGGAGGTCAAGTCCCACCTCCTACAGACACACCAGTAACCTCAGCATGACAACAAATTCCAGCAACAACAGCTGCCATTATGGAGCTGGATATCAGACCTTGGGCTGTGGAGGAGCGGGGGAGTGAAGATGATTGCCTTGATCCACATCTACAGGGTGACAGCATATATAGGGCAGGATGGCAGACTGGTGAGAGCTGAGATGGTACTCACACACTTCGGAGGACAGGAGGTTTCCCCGGCTCCTCCTCGCTGCTATGCAACGTGGCTCCCAGGAGAACTGGAGCGGCAACAGGCTGCAGGGATCTCTTGCAGGCTGCGGTGGATGCTCAGTGCAGGGGGGCTGTAGTCAAGACGAAACAAATCTAGAGAAGGATCAGCCATGCTGAGACCAAGACAGATATAGTCAGGGATGAGGAACGGGCTTGCTTGGTCCTTCGACTCTGGCAGATGTATCTCCAACCAGGCCTGAATAGGGCTACTCCATGTCCTACTCCATCCTCACGGACCAGGACACAGCTGCCTTTTTTTGCAATAAGGAAACTTCAGCCACAGTGCTGCGATGTTTCTGCAGCTTCCCAAGTGGATTTGTCCTTCAGGATTCCTTGGTCCCTACCCACCCTATCCCCCAAGGCAGGAGGCTCATATGGTCTCACTTGTTGGCCACAACCTCTCTTACCCTGCTCGTCCATGACTATCGTTTGTGCAGGGCACGGAGCAAACAGCCAGTGAAAATTAGGAGCATTACTATTTGGGATGATTTCTGTTTGGAAATGCTTTGTACATGGATTAGGGATTAAAATAAATTTATGAGACAATTACCCTCTTCAATTAGATGAGAACATTAAAACATATTTACCCATTGCTTGCTCTTAGCTGCTAAGTGGGCTGCAGAAGGACGTGGCTTCTTTAAAGTGTCTCATGTATTTATCTTTTTAATCGCTTTTTTAAGCATACATGTTTTATTGCTTTATTGATTGAACAGAGCTTTGAATAATCAATACGGCTTTAAGAATTCACTGGGAATGACAGAATTGCAATTAAGTAGAGTATGTGGAGAGAGTGTTAACCCATCTCATTAATTAATGAGGTCACTTTTTCAAGTGTTTCATAGGAGCCTTTGGGAAGAAGGTGGCAATTTATTGTAATCCCTGGAGATGATTTTTCTCTTTCTTCCTTCAAAGTTATCTCAGACTCCCTGCCCTGTGCTGGTGACCTTCATGTGTCCTCCTACAGCTTCTTTGTGCCACGCAGGACAGGCTGGAGTTGAAAAGAGCTGCAGCCTGCCCAGGTGTCAGGGATGTTTCCTTTGTGCCACCAAATCCCTGGCCCTGTGCACACCCACCATGGGGCAGCGCTGATGGAGTCAGCTCTTCCTCCTCTCTCCCTGTCCTGGGGAGATGCCTTCTTGGGTCAGGGAGAGGCAGCAGCTGCTGGCACGTCTGCAAGGTATATATTGTGATCTCAAAAGGGCTGAAACATTTTGGCTTATGCAAGTTTATTCACATGTTTATTTGAAAAAAGTAGATGCCTGGCCAGATGGGTAGCTCTGGATCTCATAGACCTAGACAGAGATGTTGTGGGGCAAAATTTGGTGTGGGAACAGAAAGGACGCTGTTTTCCCAAGCTGGGTGGGCTGACGGGTCCTGCTGCGCTTGTCAGGACTTGACACCAGGCTGGGATCAAGTCAGAACCAAGCTACGGAGGATCACTTCTCACAAACTGTTAAGAACAGCACACTGCAGCTGCTCACAAATCCCGCGCAGATGGAAACTCAGGCAAAAGTACATCCGATGGCTTCTTGAGCCAGTTGAGCATTTGGGGAAAAATGATTCATGCTTATATTTGCAAATAAAAACATGTTATGTCTTTGCTTCCACTTTGCAATCTGCGCATTGCTCAGGTAGGAAGAAAACTGCTGATAGATCACAGAAAGGTTTCCAAAGCATGAGCGTTTCACAGAAGTTCAGTACTCACTTGTACAAATATCTTTATCAGAGACTCATTATTCATCTTTGCCTTATACAAAACTTTGGTCCCCTCCTTCTAATAAGAAGCAAAAAAGTACTATTTTAGGCTTTCTCAGTGAATTGCTCATGATTAAAGAGATGAGTTGGGAATAGTCTAAGACATTGAGAGGTATCTATGAAATATTGAGCAGTACTTAAGAAAGTCAACTGTACTGAGGTATTTGTGCCACAGAAATGGGACTGGTCTAAGAATGACAATTAAAAGGAGACAGAGAAAGCGGCAGCGTCTGATGGCTTATGAAGAAAAAGCTAGATTCTTCTTCCATACATTGCTTCTGAGCATTCTCATCTCAACGGAATGCATCTTGTATAAAATTTTGTATAAAAATACTCCTATTTTGACTCAGACTTACTGAAGGAAGCCATCAGTTTCAGCTGGGCCAGGCTGAGATGGATAAAGTGTCTGGGTCAAGTTGGGCAATCGTCTTCATCTGCTTCATGATGGGGCAGTTCTTAAGTGGCAGCTGTATGCAAGGGCTGCAGTAGTGGCACTCTAAGTGATGACTTAGACATGTGATGACATGAATCTTTTAAAAAGGAAACTGGCCTGTGATGAGAAATGGGGTTTGTGCAAACTATTTTGAAATTGTTGCTGCTTGATTTCTGCAAAAAAAGGGGGATGTTACACTGAAATATCAAACTGGCCATAATGGAGTTATTTTTCTTATTAAATTGATGCAATAATCCCCGCTGCTAGCATTGCTGCCCCAAGAACATTGTGCAATACAAGCTCCAGAGCACTGAGCTGACGGAGACACACACTTTTTCTCTAGTCCTGGAGAGGACCACTTTCCACGTAGGGCAGACCTCACTCTGTACTCAAAGACCTACTTTATGCCAAGCTCTTGTACCTGAAAAAGTCCTCTCCATGAGTGATGCACCCTTCTTAACCCGACGCCTGATTTGGCTTCGGCAAAGCTGAGACCCAGTGAGTCCTGGCCCAGCTGTGTGTCTGGAGCTGCCATCCAAGGGCCCTGCGGTCCCTGCACAAGGTTTGAGGTGCTTTTCTGGAGAAGCTAGATGCGCTGTGCATTGCAGTGTTGATGGCCTGCTTACTGCCGGGTACAGAAGACTCAGCCCAGCTCCTACTTTGAATTTTTCTGAAAGCAGACAGAACCGTGTGCCAGCTCATGGGACAATTGCTTGTAGGACACGGTTACGTCAGAACAATGACAACTGATTTTCCTCTGATGTGTTCCCTTCCCCGGACAGCGGGATTGATGTAACCAGCACGATTTCTATAGCTTTGGCAGACTGACATAATTAAAACAAGAGAGCTGCTGCGGGTTGACACACTTTTAAATGGGAAGGGCTGGTGAGAATCTGAGCAACAATAAAAAAAAAATATGTAAATATTTTATTTATTAAAATTCTTCCTGAGTGACTTCCAAGTCCCTGATATTTATTGATGGCCATCAGAGGATTAACTAAATGCAATGCAGATTTTTGCATATATATTGTGCAGGTACACACTTCTCCCATTTGAGTGACAAGATGGGTGATAAATAGCATGTATTAAATCTATAGTGGTTGTGGAGAATCAATCCATCTCCTCTGGGAAATTAGCTGTGTCAAGGAAGGCAGCACTGAGGGAAAGGCAAGCAGCAGGCACGACTGGGGGAGGACAAGGTCGCCAGCCCTATCGATCTGTGGAGACGCCTCTCTGTGGCCAGGAGAGGGGCAGCCTGGCCCGAAGCAAGAGCTGGTGCTACTGGAGGGTCTTCACTGGGAAGGTGATTCCCAAGGGGGAGAGCAATGAGCATCCTCTGCTGGGAAGGGCCACTTAGAGTCACAGGATAACTCAGGTTAGGAGGGAACACCGGTGGCTGGTCAGTAACTCTCCCCTTTTTTGATACTGGTCCTGTTTACCTTTTCCTGGGGTTTTTTTGAACATCACTTCCAAGTCTCATTTTTCCCAGGTATTTACACTGTTTTGTCATCTTGGATTTCCACCTCTCCCTGTTTATTTCCTACATTTCTAGCACACATCGATGATAACCATGTGGAAACCAAAAGCAGGTCAGTGAGACAAATTAATTCTCTCTGTCCTCTGTGCTAAGACTTTTTGACAAGTGGCTAATCATCTTTGATTCCTCTGGTACTCCTGGTAATAACATTAGCCACGATCAACTCATTTAGCTCATCTATGGATTTAATATCTAATTCAACAGCACATGAGAGGAGAAGAGGCAGCAATGTTCAGAGAGCAGTAACCCTTTTTTCATGTGCTTGCACTTTTTAAAAGCAGTTCGTAATGACCTTTTGAAATTAATTTATCAGTTGTGAGAATCTGTTAGACCTCAGTCATCGGGTTTTTGCTTCAGGGTCCCTGCAGATGAGTAATAACAATTCCTGTTTTCCAGTAAAGGGCAGGGCAGAGCAACCTTTGTTGCTGCCCTAGAAATGTCTAGCTCGGTTCTGGCAACCTCTTCCGCCTTGTTCATCATGTGTGGAGCGGGATGAGACCAGGTATCTGCCCATCACTACCAGCTACCTAATCTCCCAAGGCTGGAAAACCTCTAACTTCTCCTTGTGTTGGTCCACCACCAGCATCTTCCCTGAGCAGGATGTGTCCCATGGAGGGGTGTGCTGTGGCCATCTTCCACTAAGTCCAAGGAGGCACACGGTGGGGCCGAGATCTGCAGTCTGCACCAGGCATCCCATGACGGAGGACAACGCTAAGCCTATTTCGGCTCCAAATGGCTCCATTGTATCTAGTTTATATAAGGAGCTATAAATACGCATCCCTGCTCTCCTGCTAGCTTGCATGCTGTTTTCCTTGTTTGCATTTTTAATTGTTGTGGCAGCTGCGGCATTTTTAAATTCAGTGGTGAGATCTGTGTGACTGGAACGTGCTGGGAGGATGTCTGACACACATCCCTTCAAGCCAAGGAGACAGCTCCCAGCCTGGTCGGGTCGTGGCCATTGTCCTTGGGCTTCAAGAGGAGGAATTGAAAAGACAGAAGGAATAGGATCATTCAGCAGCATCCTTTGATGTGCAGTTGTCCCTGTCCATACAAATTCCTGCTATGGCATCTTTTCTTCCATTTGAGCAAAGACTGGCTTGAGGCACCTTCCCTAGTGTGCTTCAGACCCAGGGGCCTTCTCATGTTGGTCTTTAAAGGACTTTGTTATGCCAGGCAGGTTCTGGTCAGCAGCAGGAGCACTCTGCCTCTGGTACTGGGAACTTGACTTTAGGCTTTATTTTGGAGTTGGGGAATGCTGCAGAAGACCAAATTCTGCAGAAGAGTTGTATTTATAACAGGTATTAATGAGAGAGAACATCTCCTATACCACATGGCCCAGAGCATAGATATCAGGCCACAGCGGCAGTGGGCAGAAGTTGAATTCAGGGTGGGTTTTCAAATGAGCTGAGGAGGAGAGGGGTTCTGGCCTTTGGACCTTCTGCCTTTGTAAACACACACAGGTACGTCCCTGCTTTTCTTTCTCTGCAGCCCTATGGGTGAATTCAGTAGCAGCCAGGAGAGTTTAGGTCAGTTGTAGAAAGGATGGAAAGTAAGTTACTCATATGGCAGCAGCTAAGGCTTTTGAGGCCACTCTGACCTGCATTTTCGCTAGACCCACCCCTAGACCCATGCCCGGGCATTGAACTGCAGCATCCAAAGCAAGAGGGAACAGCCCCGTGTCAGTGAAACATTTCCTCCTTGGATGACGCCGGCTGAACATTGTCCAAGCAGTGCAAACAGGCTGTCCCTACAAGGTCATCCATCCTTCTGCTGCAGAGATACCTGAGCCAGAACTTGGAGCTCTGGGTGGGCCAGGAGGCAGAGCAAATCCATCCCTGCTGCCCCTTCCCCACTGCTGCTCAGCAATATCCAGGCAGGTTACGTGGGTGCAGCAATGGCAGAGAAGAGCCAATTGGGAGACACAGTTATCCCGTGATTTGGGGCTCGTACTGAGCTTGTGAATCAGATACGCAGCCTTGGGAGGTGGGTGTTTGCCCTTGTGATCTCAGGCTGAGAGTCTGAGAACTGGAGTTCCTTCCTGTGAGGAGAATGTCTTTTAAAATGTCTACATTTTAAACAAAAGCTGAAAAATCCCCAGAATTTTCACTGTGAGGAGTTGCTTCAGGACGTTGAATTAGCTGCATTAGCCAACAGTTATGCAAAAAATAATTAAGGCTGACCTCAAGGGCTCAAAAGTGATGCCTGTGTCTCCTTTCCCCTTCAGCAGTGTGGTGAGAGGTAAGCATCGCTGGTTTTCAAGTGAGCAGCTTCAGCCCCCCTCCCCTCACCACCCTTCCTCTATTATAGCGCTGATGGCCCCTGACAGAAGCGGAGCTGTGAATGGCTTCTGTAACTGTACCCACTCTATGGAGAAGGGGGTGGGCAGAGGGCTGGAGCTGCCAGGGACCTTGATTTATTTATTCTTCGATCTGATGTGGGCTTGCACAGGACCTCCCGCACTCTCAAGTACTGAAAAAGGGGAAGGCTGGACTCTGTCTAACTAACTCTGTCTAACCTGGGACTAACAAATGCTACCCCGATCCTGGCTTTGCCCTAGTCCTCCACGTAGACTTGCAGTAGCTGCTCCTGTGCGGCTCTGGCTCAGAAAGCGTGGGCAGGAGCTGTCTCCGAGGGAAGGGGCTGCCATGGGGACTGGCAGTGAGAGGCCCATGTGCCTATGTAAAATCACAGCAGTGACAAGAATTTGTTTGAGAATGGTGTTAATAGCAGTATCTTTCATAATTGAGACATCAATTAAACTCTTGAAAATTAGGCGGAAATATCAAATAACGAATTAACTGGAAAATTTCCAACTAGTGTAATCCTATGGCCTTGTGATGGGTGGGTTAATTATCTCTCATTAAATAGAGCTGAAATCAATCTCAATATCTCTCTATTATTTCAGTTTGGCAGAGGTGGTGAGAGTTTATTTTTTCCCAAATTTTCTGCCTGCTGTACCCAAGGCGGGGGGAAAGGCTCCTAGACGCCAACCTCTCACTTTGCCCAGTGCCCCAGCCTCTCCTCCCCCAGCCAGCACTGCCCTGCATTAGGAGCTCTGCATCCTTTCCCTCAGGGGGAAGGGGTTGACGTCCCACCACACTCGTGGGAAGACCAGGCCTGGAGAAATGGAGCGAGTAGCCCAATTCCCATGTGCCCGTGGGTTACCCACAGAGAGCACTGGGGTCTGCGTCCACATCTCTCCTGTAGTCCCTGGCTCCTGCCCCTGACAGTATCCCTGCAAATCACACCCTTGCTCAGACATGGTCTGGAAAGGACCCTGCGGGTCACCAAATCAGTCCCTTTCTTTGAAGTGACCCCCCCAAGTGATCTGCTGTTTGAATAACATGCGAGGAAACCGCAGCCCCCCGCGGCAGGAGCTGCAGGCTCGCTCTCCTGTCTCCAGCCTGACTGTCTCTCTGCCAGCAGAGCAGGGAGCCTCGGTTAATCAGCACTCGCCTTTTAGTAATTACATTATTTATTGCAATATGAAAACAGAATAATAATGATAATGACAAGAAAGGAATTAGCCTGGCCAGAATGAGGCTGTTAATTTTGCTGTGTTGGGTTTGACAGGATCACTTTCTGGAGCATTTTTCTTGGAATGGTTCTGCTTCTGCTGAACTCACTTATTAAAAGCTGGCTGCACTGTCCCTGTTAAGCCATCATCCCAAGGTCAACACCAAGCATCACTCTATGGGGAGTGTAGTAATGCCTGAGGTCAACAGATGAACACACCTTTCACTTATTATAAATCTCTTTTATCTCATGTGCTCTGAATGCAGCCGCCTTCCTTTGGCTCCAATTTGCAATTTATATGCCAGTGTTTTCACTGTTGGAGGAATCAATACACCTGGAAAAGACCTAAAATCAGCAGGATCCAGCACTGGCCAAAGGAGAAAGCTGGAATTTATTTAGAAGGTGAACTCCCAAAAGTCATCTGCAAATTCAAATCATGTGGAAGAGCTCAGGGAAAGGTGGGGGAGAGGGGCACACAGCCCCAAACCACTCTCTGGGCTACGGAGACCCGCTGTCAGGTCCAATGGAGTCCTGGCTTCCATCCCATCCCATCCCATCCCATCCCATCCCATCCCATCCCACCCCGTCTTCCACCTTTGCCATTTTTCTTGTGCATCTCCAAAACAAATTTTCCCAGGGCTCAAACCCTCCCTGGTTAGCCTGAGGTTGCAGCACCTTTGCTTTAAGTCTTTATGAGTTACCAAGTTAGGAAAAAAGCCTCTGTGTCTGGATGGGGGTAAGACTGGGAAACATTAAGCTTTCTACCTCCTTCCAGGCGGCAATCCAGTGCCCTGTAGCTGTGGCTTCCACCTGAGGCAGTTTTCAAGCTCTAATGAAATCCTCCTCTCCCTCTGAGCGGAAGGCATTAAAAACAAACACACAAATCTTAGAAAACTTGAGGGTGGCTTGATTAATTTTAAGCATTTCTAGTGCTGTCACCTCTGGTGATTTTAATTGCAAGTTTTGAGATGCTGGGAGTTTCTTTCAGTCCTGTGATCAGGCTTTGTTTTGCTTTTGAGAAGTGGGGGTGAAAAATGTAACCTATGAATGCTCTGAAACCAGAACAGCCACTGGGAGTGGGCTAAAGATGAGATTCTTCCATATGTAGTTTTGGAAACTGTAGAATCCTCAGATTTCTACCGTTCCCAGACATCAATCTTTTAAGATGAACATTTTCAGCAAATTATTTCAGTTTTGAGTTAAAGATACTATTGTGTGGGGGCTTTGTTTTGTTTTGTTTTTAATTACAGACTTCCAGTACTGAGTTTTCTGACCGGATCTTAATGCTTGGAGGACAGCAGGGGTGGGAAAGTACCATAGCCTGTCATGGGCCAGCCCCTCACTCTGGCACATGCTTGTCTCCATTTGTTCTCAGCATTCCCAGCCTGTATTTACTTTTTTCAGCTGCTTTGTGTCCTGTCCTGATGGACTTGATGAACCAACTGTCCAAGGCATCCCCTAAGTTGATCGACCATTAGGATGGTAGTGCAAATCCTAGGTAAGATCCCCTTCCCCCCATGCATGATCATTTTTTATTTCTTTAATGCACAGGGCAGCTTCAGCTCTCTCAAAATTAATCCATGAATGGGACTAGGTTTAGTCTTAACTCCACAGCATTTGCAGAGGACCCAGCAGAGTCTGTATTTAATCATCACCTGCATAAACCTTTAAAGTGCCGGGTAGCCACACTGGGGAGATTTTGTTTCACACCATGGGATGAACATGACAAGGCTGGGGTAGAACCTAATTAGTCTTAACGTACCACCCTCACCTCTGTATGAGGCTTTTAAACCCCTGCTGTAACTGGAACTAGGTTGTTTGGCACTGAGGTCTCATGTCAGGCTTGAAGCACTTCTGAGATTCCTTGCTCCTGATCTCCCAGCCCCACCTCATAGCTTGTAAGTGATGTTTGCATGGATGTTTTTACTCCCGAAAGGGGGTGGTTACCTCTTCCAGGGTGGACCATAGCCCAGCCAGCCCAGCCATGACAGCCCAGCTCACACCTCTCCCGTGGGCAGGAACCACCAAGCCAAAGCTCTGTCTATGGAGCAGGGGGCTGCAAATGTGAAGGGACAAATTAACTCTCTGTTACCAAGGACCATCACACGCCTCCAGCCTTGAAGAGGAACAAGGTCCAACATGCTGCTACCAGCTCTGCTGGATGATTTAGCAAAGTAGAACTGTTTTCCCAAATCCGCTGTGCTGTTCAAGGCGGAGGGAGGAGTTGTCACGGGGGGTGAGCCCCATAGCAAAACCTCATGCCTTCCCAGGGGCTCGGAGGCAGGGCGAGCTGTGCTTGCCTTCCTGACCACGCATGCAAAGAGAGAGCTTTTTCAGTTAAACAAAACCAAAACAATTTTAGCCCAACTGCCATTCGGGGGTAGTTAATGAATCATACTTCAGCCCAAATGAATTTTATATTTCCACATGGTAAATAGGAGCACACATTACCCTTGCAGTGATGAGTCCTAGGCAGACCACAACAAAATTGATTTTTCTTGAACTGAGCTTTGCTTGCAGTAAGGAAAGTTACAGTACATAGATCTTGCTATTGGGAAAGCAGGAGCCAACATTACGCTCTTCTATTTGCGATAACTCACTGATATCATAAAGCAAAGTCTGAAGCAGGTAGGATGAATCTGGCAGAGTTTTTGACAAGACAGATGGACTGCTGGGAGAGCACAGCAGGGTTTCTGAATAAGGACCAGTTTTATGGATGTTGCTGGTCCTCTAAGAAAACAATTTTCCCTCCTCTCCCCTGATTTGAGGATTCACAAGTCAGGTCACATTCTTACCTCAGCCTCCTCCATCTTTATCTCAATCTAGTTATCCATCCCCATGTCAAGAGAAGTGGTAAGAAGGTATTGTCAAAATGCGAGCAATGACTTCCGTTCCAGCCCCATCAGCGACTTCACAACAATTTCTCTATATCTGTGTTCATCCTAGAAAAATGTAAAATGTAGCATGAAACAAGGCACTGACCTAAGTTTGAGAATGTGTACTCTGAAAACATGATGCATGACATCTCCCTGCCTCCCTGATAGTCTGGGGACACTGAAAGGGAATCAGGATCTATTTTATTGTGCAACCAAATATAATAGTCAAAGTTTAGAGCTGATGGTGGAGCAGAGAGTTTTTAACTAAAATTCTGCAAAAATGTGGGGATGGCAGTAAAAGTATAATTAATACTTATTTTTATGAAATGAAAAAGCAAGTTTGCCGATGATACCAAGCTGAGT